>NRSZ01000328.1:73537-95616 GCA_002901185.1 Tolypocladium capitatum | reverse complement strand
CGGCTGCCCGCCCCTCTCCCGACCGCCGCCCCCCACTCCTCCCGACCCACTGCGGCTTCATCACCGTTGCTCCAGACAGTCGACGCCGGCCGTTGCTCGCACAGCCGCCGCCATGGCCTCCAACACGACCGTCGTCGACATCCACACCCACATGTACCCCCCTTCCTACGTCGAGATCCTCCAGTCCCGCACCGCCATCCCCCTCGTCCGCTCCTTTCCCCAGGCCCCCGACCCGCGCCTCATCCTCCTCCAGGCCGAGGCCGAGGCCCTCGACGATGCCCTCCGGGATCCCGCCGCCAAGCCCCCCGGCCGCCCGCTCACCTCACACTACACGTCCCTCGACCAGAAGATCCGCTTCATGGACACGCACCGCATCGACGTGTCCGTCATATCGCTGGCCAACCCGTGGCTCGACTTTCTCGACGCGTCCCAGTCCGGCGCCTTCGGCCGGTCCGTCAACGCCGAGTTTTCCGACATGTGTGGGCGCCATCCCGGCCGGCTGTTCTTCTTTGGCACGCTGCCCCTGACGGCTCCGCTCGAGACGGTCCGGGGGTCCATCGGGCAGCTGAAGCATCTCAAGTACTGCCGGGGCGTCATCCTGGGGACGTCTGGCCTCGGCAAGGGGCTCGACGATCCGGATCTGCTCCCCATCTTCGAGGCCGTCGCCGCGGCTCGGTTGACCGTCTTCTTGCACCCTCACTACGGCCTGCCGAATGACGTCTGGGGCCCCCGTGCCGCCGAGTACGGCCACGTGCTCCCTCTCGCCCTGGGCTTCCCCATGGAGACGACCATTGCCGTGACGCGAATGTACCTCGCCGGTGTCTTCGACAAGGTCCGCGACCTGCGCATGATTCTCGCCCACAGTGGCGGCACCCTCCCCTTCCTTGCCGGCAGGATCGAGTCCTGCATCCTCCACGATGGCCAGCTCGTCCGCGAAGCCAAGGTCGGCAGAGGTCGCCGCACCGTCTGGGACGTCTTGAAGGAGCAGGTGTACCTGGATGCCGTCATATATTCCGACGTCGGTCTGAAGGCGGCCATCGACGCGAGCGGTGCCGATAGACTCATGTTTGGCACCGACCACCCCTTCTTCCCGCCCCTAACGACCGATGAACAGGGCGAGTGGGAGAGCGTGGGCCTGAATGCGGCTGCTGTGGCAAAGGCCGTCGGCGAGGGTTCTGTGGAAGCCAAGGCCTGCATGGGATTGAATGCCGTCAGGATCCTTGGGCTGCGAGAGAAGCCGTAAACGGAGCAGCCGAGTATCGGACAATACACTCAGGGCATCCCGTGCCCCTGTTTTGTGCGTGTACATGTCCGCCGGGCCATCTCAGAAAGCCGCTGCCTCACGCTGATACTTGACCTCCGCCTCGTGTATCCTTCTTCGCGCCTCCTGCACGCCCTCCTCTGCCCTTTGCAGCTCCTCTGCCGTCGTCACCGCCTGCTTCTGCAGATCCCGCACCGCCTGCACCGCTCGCAGCTTGTCGCACACCAGCTCCCAGTACCTTTTGTTGACGCCACCCAGGTTCGCCATGTAGTCTCCCGGCACGTTGACGCCGCCGTTGTCGGGACCGGCTGGTTTGCCGACGCCCATCGACGCCTTTATCGACTCCTTCGCCTGCCTCTTCCTGGCCTTTTCGTCCCTCTTCTCCTTCAGCCGGCGTCTCGCCTCGGCCAGGTCTTCCATCTCCTGCGCAGCCTCGGCCTGCCGTCGCTGCTCCTCGTTGCGCATGCGCTGCTCCTCGGCCAGCCGCTCCCTCTCCCTCTGGAGCGCCTCGCGGTCCCGCTGCTCCTTCTCCTGCCGCAGGTGCATCGCCGCGCCCTCTCGAGCCTCGAGGTCATCGGCGAACTTCTTGCGCTCCTTGTCCATGGCCTCGCGCTCCTGCTTGCGCAGCAGCTTGGCCTTGCTGGCCTGGTCGTAGGCGGCGCGCGCGCTGGGGTCGGACAGGACGTCGCGCGCGCGCTCGAATAGCTCCCATTTCGAGGCGTCGAACTTGTCGCCGGCCTTGTCGGGGTGGTGTTTCAGCGAGCGCTTGCGCCACGCGCGGTGGATGTCTTCTTTGGAGGTGAGGGCGTCGACGCCCAGGAGGTCGTACAGGTCGACATTTTGGTCTGCGTACTCGTTGGCGAACCGCAGCAGGTCCTTGTTATCGTCGCTCATCGTCACGGACGGAGAGGCTGTGCCGGGTTGACTTTGATGACTGGGATGAGCGTCCACGATGAGTAGATGAAAAGAGAGTGGGTGAAGGTGAAGGATGGCTGCCGGGCGCGGCGGCGTACAGTCGGTTAGAAAGCAATTTCAGTTGCCCTTGGTGAGAAGAGCGCCGATATGATTTAGGGACGTGGAGTAACTGAAAACGGCACAAGATGAATGTCGAAAGCGAACTGTCTGTGTTTAAACGTGATGATGAAGTTTTCAAGTCGACATTGTAGGGTTTATTGTTGGTTGTCGTTGCGTCGGCACGTGACTCGCCTCAAGCTCACCGACTGGCCCTCGTCGACTTCATGACGGACAGGAATGACGACGCAACATAAGATGGCGGTCTTTGAATTATATCAAATTATGTATCTGGTCGCCCTCGGAGTTTCAACAGTCTCAAGGAAGTCGGTGCCACCGCAATGTCCGCAGCCGTTCCGAGGCCAACTTCATTCAGTTCAACGGACGCTTCCTTCTCTTGCTTCGATTCGCCCGTCTCTCGGCATAATCATACACATTCGGCGTGCCGCCCGATATGTCCAGCAGATATCTCTCGTACGGCCCGAGAGGCTCCTCCCACATGGTCCTCTGGTTCGGGTCCTCGGGGGCAACCCGCGGGTCGCCGACGTACCTCCACACCCACCGGTCCTCCAGCTCGCGCGCATCTCCCCACGCCCGGTTCGGATCACGCGACTGCGGCGGGTCGCGCACGATGGTCGTCCGCTTGAGCCGCCAGTCGGCAAGCGCCGGGCAGGTCCACACGGATCGGTCGTTGAGTCCGAGGCCCTCGCAGGCGAGCCGCACCCGGACGGAGCTGTGCACGGTCTCGTTCGTGTCCTGCAGGAACCGTTCCTTGTCAAGATCCGTATTGGGGTCGACTGACCTGTACACGCCCGGCGTCCTCGCGCTCTCTCCCGAGAGCCTGAAGAGCAGGCCGATGTCGTTTTGGATGGCGCCGAGGGCCCAGGGACGCACTGGGCGGTTGTTCTCGAAGATCTCGTCGACGGCCCACCTCCATATTTTCCGGCGATCGCCTTTGGAGTCTTGGGCGCCAAGGGTCTCGTAAAAGACGGCAGACTGCTCGATGACTCGGTCCAGCGATGTCCGGTCGAACTCGACGCCCACGCTGGCCATCTGATCCATCATCCCTGAGACAGGTCAGCTTCATCGGCCCAACGGGAGGGTACCGGAAGAGCCTCTCTCGGCACGTACAAGCCAGGGTGCAGTTCGCGACCCCTTGGTCGTCCCAGCCTCCGCCGCAATTCCCATGGTTCCCGGGGAACCAGACCTGTCTGAGGTCCGTCGTCAGCCTGGCGTGCCGCGGCCGCTCCCACACGGCGGGACTGAACGGCACGCGCGTCTCGTCCAGGGCCAGTGCCTGAAACGCATGCTCGATCTTGTCCGACAGCGACGTGTCGAACCACTTGTACGTTCACGGTTGGTCAGCCAGCAAGTCAACGAGGGGCAGGGGGGGCGAGGGAGACTTATTCGTGGTTGGAGGGCCGTATTCCAATCTTCTCGAGCCACGGGATGCGCGGGATGCCGAGGCTGCCCACCGTGTCCCAGACGCAGACGGCCTTGACGGTGATGGGATCGCCGTTGCACTGGTCCACGCGCGTGTACCCCATCTTGGCGAGCCGCGCGCGGTACTCCTCGGCGGCGCGCGGCCCCTTGGGCTTGTCCGGGAACGGGCTGCTGGGGAAAGGGTCGACGTAGTTGTCGGTCCTCCAGTTCTGCATGTCCTTGAAGATGGGGTAGAAGTGCTCGACGCCCTCGCGCGTGAGCAGGCCCAGGTCGCCGATCATGCCGGCGACGGAGCGGGCCGTGAAGGCGCCCCGCGAGAAGCCGACGAGGAATATCTCGTCTCCGTCCCTATAGTTGGCGCACAGGTACGAGTACGCCACGCGAACGCGCTTGGGGGGATGTCAGTTGCGCTGCTTCTTGTCGGTCCTCGCATCGACGGCGGCGTCATCACGCACCTCTGCCAGCCCGAGGCCAAACGCGCCGCCGGTGAGGCTGTCGAGGACGTTGCTCCCGCTGCCGACGCCCGACTCGTAGTTGATGATCTGCAGCGTGCCGTCCCGGCACTTGCGCTTGAAGCACCGCGATATGCGCGTCACGTTGGACGGCACCTGCAGCGCGCCCTTGCGCCCCAGCAGGCCGGACTTGACGAAGCCGTAGTCGCTGTTCATCCAGGTGCCGTCGCAGCACACGATGAGGCGCTTCTTTGCGCGCACCAGCTCGCCTTGGCGTTCCCGCCCCATTGTGTCCGGGGGAGAGAGGGTTCGGTTGAGGTGCCGGAGCGAGGAGGTGAGTGGAAGGGACGCCGAGGGTTCTTACAACACGAGGCTCTTATACGCGAGGCTTCGCGCCCGGTGGACGAGGCTCATCCGACCACCTCGCGGTTGAGGTCAGATGAATGGGCAAGACGCAGCAATTTATTTATTTGCATTACGAAGACGTCGGCGCCCCCAGCCTTGCGGCTGTCATTGCGCCCCCAACGGCTACGGCGAGACCCTCGTGACCCCCCTGGCCGTGGCCGTGGCCCCTGGGGCTCCCGCACGCGGCGTCTCCGCGCCAGCAGCTTCAGCCGCCGCCCGGATGGGTCATATGTCTCGGCTACGGCTGACGCGCTGACGCGCCGACGCGCTGGCCCTGACCGAAGCCGTTGCCTGGTTGCCTCTCGAGGCTGTCCGCAATCCTCCCGAGCGCGTGGTGAACTGCCGTGACAGCCCCGCGGGGGTTCTCGGGCGCCTGGAACCCCGCTGGAGGCTGGACGCCGCCACCGACGCTGACGGGTGGCGCGCCTAATAATAGGCCGCATATTTCGTACGGAGTAGTATAATTATAACCCGCCTCGTGGTCTCCAAGACTGCATGCTTCGTACGAATAATGAATTAATAATAAAAACCCCAGGTTGTCGCCGCAGATGCAATCCGTAGACGTTTTATGTATTCCGTTCCAAAAGGGCCACAGTCCACACAGGTGGTCCGTACTTCGTCCTCGTACACGCCCCGTCAACGCTGCGACTCGCCCAACCCCCGCCGCAACCACTCGGGCACAAACGCCTTGACCTTGACGCTGCTCTTGCTCTCCTCGCCGCCCCATTCGAGGACGAACTCGTCGTCGGGCGTGTACGTCGCGGCGGCCTGCTCCCCCGGCAGCACCACGTCCGTCATGATCTCCAGCCGGCAGAGCCCCAGGCCGATGTTGCCGACTCCGCGCAGCCACTTGCCGGCGCTGCGCCCGCGCTTGCCGAGCCGCCCGATGCTCGTCTCGCCGGGGATCATGTCCGCCGTCGTCGGGCTCTCGGGCGAGTCGCCGCCGGGCGCGTACGTGAGCGCCTGGGGCGCCGCCTTGTCCCTTTCGTAGATCATGCACGGCAGGATGCGCTTGCGGACGACGCCGCGGTGCTTCGTCCGGACGGTGAGCTCCTGCCCGACGTAGCACCCCTTGTGGAAGTCGATACCCTTCATCAGCTCCATGTTGCTCTCCAGCGGCAGGGCCTGCTCTCGTAGGATCTCGTCCTGGCCCTCCGGCACGCCCTGCAGATAGCGACGGATCGTGTATGCCTCCTCGGTGCTCGTCTCCAGATCCACCTCCGGGACCTTGTTGTCGAGCTGGAGTATTCGATAGCCTAGGTGGGGTGCTCGCGGATCCTTCATGACCATCCTGGATCCGTTGGCCGTGGGATTGAGCTCCGAAGCAGCAGCATCATCCCAGGCTTGCCACACAGTCGCCTCGTCGGGGGTTACGTTCCGCACCGCAACCTTGGCCCTGAGCTTGTACCGCTTGATGTACTTGGCCAGCCTGCTCATCTGGGCAGCATCGGCCTCGATCAGGAACCCGTCACCCTCGACCGGGACCCCAGAGCCGCCCCGGAAGGGGTAGACGAAGACGTCGTGCACCACCCTCCCCGTCGCGTTGAGGAAGCCCGTGTAGAAGCCGGTCGTCCGCGGCAGCCCGTCGGACCGCGACACGTTGGCCGTGATGATGCCCTGCAGGAACTTGGGAGCGTCGGGCCCGGACACGGACAGCAGCGCTCGCGAGGGCAGGGCCGCGAGCCCGGAGCGAGGCGGCGGCGGCGGTGCGGTCGAGCTCGGGCTTGCGAATTGGCGGCGCTGCAACAGGCGGCAGCTCGGGCAGACGAGGCCGCTGCCCCGGGGGGCGACACGTGCGCGCTTCGCGAGGCCGCGCATGGTGGAGAGGAGGTGCGTCGTGCGAAGGCGCGTCGACATGGGCTGCCCTGCATCCAGGCTTTGCGAAAAACCCAGAGCCGCACACGGCATGACGTAGCACGTGGCTCGGCGCTCGGAGGCTAGGCCTGTAATTTCCGAATCGCCGGCGCTACGGCGTCCAGTGGATGGTGCGGCCGAGGAGGGCGAACCCCCGGCCTCAGTTATTACTCGTAAGTCCGGATGGGCCGGGTCCTTGTCGGTCATCGTCGGTCATCGTCGGTCATGTCGGTCCTGGGGGAGGCACGAGAGGGGAGTTTGTTTGAGCCTGTTCATGACCCGAAGTTGCCCTTGCGATCCGGGGTTCTTGGCTGATGGATCCAGCGGCCACGGCGCGTGTTCTTAAGACGGAGCCGCCCTATAGTGGGCGTCACTTGAGAACTTACCTATTCTGATCAAGCGTCCAGGGTGCGCAGTAACAAATTGCCATGAAGTGAGGTCGCCTTGTGATGTCAACCAGGCCCGACAGCCCCGAGGCCCGACGACGGCCACCGACTCGAGTCTCTACGCGCGGCGAAAACATCCATACGTACTTCGTACGTATGGATCCCTAGATCCCACTGCACGGTCCGCTTGCCTGTCCGTCTCAGAGGCCAGGATGGCATTCAGACAGAGCTGTCCGCTACTCCGCACGCAACCCACCCGTTTGCAAGAAGCCTCCTCCCCCTTGCGTCTCATCCGAAACGATAAAGCCATCCATCCGGTCTGAAAGCGAGGCAAAGCAGGGTGCGGAGCAGCATTTACACGGAGTAGGATTCGCAGCGAGACGCACGTGCCCACCCAACCACCCACACCAGATGGTGCGAGAGAGCTGGACCTGCAGCGCGACGCGGGCCTAAGCCTGACGTTCCGGCTCCGAGCCGCAGGGCGTGGCAGGGCACGGCATCGCGCAGGCGGATCGCGCGCGCGCGCGCAAGCTGTCTGTCCGGTGCGTCCGACGGCACACCCACCGACAGACCCGGGCGGGCACGCAGCGGCGCATTCTCGCGCACGTCCGGCGGCGTGCAGAGGCAAACCTGGCCATGACAAACGCCGCCCTGCCGCTGATGACGAGCAGGCGCCGATGTGACCACGTTCACGCGCGCACCACGCGCCGTGATTGGCCTGCTCGCTCTGCTGCGCACCCTGCTCGGCCGATGACTCAAGCCGCGTATTGCTGACGAGCAGCACCCGTGCGCGTGCATGCTGCGGATTACGCACAAGCCGTGTGCCGCGGGCGCCGCGGCGCCGCCCAGCCTCAGCCGCCGAGGCCCAGTGGGGCAGCTCCCTGCAGCCTGTCGGCCAAGATTCTGGCCGATGCCGATGTCGCCCCGGTTTTCCAGGCAGTGTCCCGCACCACCAACATACAGTCACGATGGCTGTAGCCAGAGTCACAAGATAGCTCGAGCGCTGGTCGTGGCAGAGAGGGGAGCAGGTGAGAGGAGTTTCCATCGACTCTGTTCAATGCGAGGGGCCATCCCCCGACTCGCAGTCATCTAAATACCGCCGCCGCTCGACCCCGGGTTGAACTCGCCTGGAGAACCCGGGAGCGGCGACGCGTCTCCAGTATACATTCCCGAAGCATTCGCCATCGCCCATGTACATGCCGTGACAATATACCGTATATCCCGCCGAAATTAAATCATCTTTTGTCCTGTTTGCCCGCCGTAAAATGCCAGTGGGGTATCATGTCTGCAATAACGCCTTGCTATGCCGCCGCTTTACCCGAAGGGGAAAAAAACCAAGTAGAGGGGATGAGGATTCACGAAGAGAGTGCGCGCCTAGTAGACCGAGATGGCGGATACCAGGGCCGCGGGGTTTCGCCGCGGCACGTAGTACTCCTCGTCGTAGAGTGAATCCTGTTCCTCCTGGGCCTCCTTCTCGTCGTAAGACAGCGCGGCATCGGCAGGTGATGGGGGCATCGACTCGTCGTCGGAGGATTCCGAGTCGTGGTCCATCAGCTCGGGTGGTGAGCTCGAGTGCGAGGGTGTCCGCACGAGCTCGAGCTGGGCGTAGTCCTCCTCGACGTCGTCGCCCATATCCTCTCCCTCGTCGAGCTGAATCGACTGGGTGCTGCAGGCGGGTGTCCGGGCGAAGACGGCAGTGGTCATCTCGACGTCGTACTCCTCGTAGTCATCGTCCGAGTCCGAGTCCGAGTCGGACGAGTCCGAGACGCCGTCCTCCTCGGGCTGCTCGACGATGCGGTCCGCCCACTGGACGCGGCGGTCGGACGTCTTGCTGGCGCCACGGACGGACTGGTTGAACCATCGCTCCTGCTCCCGCTCGGCGTCGGCGAGCTCGAGCATCAGGGAGTCAAGAAGGTTGGCATGCCCGACGAGCCGGCGGAGGTCGTGGTCGGGCTGGGCAGCCTCGCGAGAGAGCTTGGCCCGGGCCTGGTGCGCCAGGTAGTAGGTCTGGGTGATGGACATGGTCTTCCTAGTGGCGGATCGGATGAGAGAGCTTCCAGAGTGGAAGGCCGTCTGAGGTCGAGCAACTGCTGCGGTCGGCATCGTGACGAGGCAGGGCAAAGCTGGCCTTGTAAAGTAGGGAAGGAGTTTGGTTTGGCTGGGAGGTGATGCCGGCGGTGGATCGTGATGAGTCAAAGCAACACGCCCGATTGCGGATACTAGCGGGCGTTGCGTTGCAGGGATGCCGAACTGTGTGCCTGCGACTGCTCGAAGGCGGTGATGGCAGCGGCTGTGCAGATGAGGTGACGGAGGCGGTATGTATATGTAGTCTAGTCAAGCTCGCTGTTGTTGAAACAGTCAGCGGTGTCGGTTGTGTTGCAGGACAAAGGCGAGGCATGCCGTGAGGATCGGGGGGATCCTGATTCTTTTTAACTCCGGCTGACCATGGGGCTCTCGAGCGGCGCGCACGCGGACCCGAGAGCACGAGCGCGGGTGCTTATGCGTAATGGCGGTGGGCTCACAAACCCGGTCGGGGTGCGAGGACATCCGCAATGCCGCTGACTTAAGTCCGCAAGGCTCAGGCCCCGCCAGACGCCAACGTGTCTCGGCGCCGCATGCGGTACGCACAGCCAGGCGAGCCACGCCGCGCGCAGCAGGTACCTCGCGCCTCGCTGTACCGCGGCCGCGGCCTCGGCGGGCTGCAACAACCGGTCCGCCGGGCTGCGCCCGCCACGGCGAGCTCCGCGGATTCCTAATCAATCGTTGCGATGACTATTCTCCAGCGCGTGGCGGTCACGGCTGGATTTCCAACCCATTCTTCATTTCTCAGCAGAGTCACGGGCGTTGCAGCCAACCCTACTTCACCTTGCGCTAGCATTCGACTCGGATGTCATGGTCGCCGCGGATTGTCGCTGCGCTGCCCGGTTGCCCGCCGACCATGACCGCATTTGCGCATTTGCCCTGCAAGCGTTGCACGGCCGTGACTCCTCACCGCGACACGGCATACGTATCCGTACTCGCAGTCCCCTGCTGCCAGACACGCCACCGCCTCACCATGGACGTGGCCGCAGACGGGGGCATCGAGTGGCCCGCCAACGCGACGACACAGCGACAGCGCTGAGCCTGCGACGACTCCTTCGCTCAGGGCAGCCACCCAGGCAGCCGCACGCCGCCGGGGCCCACTGTTGCCGGTGCCGCCTCGGCCATGTCGAGGTTGCCTGTGCGATATTGCGAGCGGAAGCTGACGAATCGCCGTCGCGGCATGGCGCTGGAGGCTGGAGAAATCTGCCCTGTACCAGGCATCAACCGATTTGTTTGTTGATTGTCCAATAAGTACTCCGTATGTCGGCCGGCCATTACTTCGTACAAGCCAAGGCAACGACGTGAACTCGCCAGGCAGTCGCATGAAGTCTCAGGCCGTTTGCGCCAATACTGACGCTCGGTTCCGGAGCACATCACCTGACACGCGACATCTTCTCGTCCGCCAACCGTTCGCGTTTTGCATGTGACAATGGCCGCTGCACCATCATTCCCAACGTGTCGGATCGATGCGAGCACTTCGCCAACAACCCTCAAAAGCAGCGTGACGCTACGCCCGATGCAGCCGCCGCCACACTTCGCCTTCGCCCTTGCCAGCGAAATGCGAGGGAAGCGAGCCCATGCACGGCCGCCTGCCACCTCACTGCGGACGTAAGCAGCGGCATCATCATAACGCATCGCTTCGCGCCGCATCATACATAACTGGCAATGTGATGCGACGGAAGCATGGCGGCGGCCGAAAGCCAAAGATTGTGGAGTCAGGCCTTGGTGGACGATTCGCCAAGGCGTTGTTCGAGAAGCGGGCAACATGCCAGGTACGCTGCCGCGCGGCCAGATGTCGACGCTCTTGGCCCAGGAAATTGGCTCGGCATTCAATACGGAGTACGGAGTACGAAGTACGAAGTACACGTATCCAAATCACCGTCGTGAACTGCCGGTGTTGGTGGAGCCTTGCTGTTGGCGACGGACTTTTCCATCGGTGTTTTCGCAAACCCCGCGGCCGATGTCCGCCCATCCAGCCACCCGGCCGAATGCCGAGCCCGGCAAGTTGCCGAAGAGATGTCCTGCCCTTGGCTACTCCGTACTTCGTACTCGTAGATCTCTTTTTAGTAGGCGGTTATTGGCCCGGCGCCGCATCGGACTACCGATGCGAAACAATCGCGTACCGGAAACGCGCCGTGGGCATGACGTAAGCCGCATCCTATCATCGACAAGCTTCGTCTCGCCGTCAACCCGTCTCGTCTTCGGGACTCCGCCCAGGTCCGTTCTTCCTCTTCCTGCGCTCGCCTGTCTGGAAACGCCGCCGTGGCCGCAAGAAACTTCCCGGCCAACGTGGGTCCGCGGACGCACCCGACCTGTCCACGGGGCACGCAAAATCGGCGACTACCGGGACGAACTCGCAGTGCTCCTCTGGACGCTGGTCCGCGTACGACAGGTTCGTGCCCGAGTCTCCCGTGTGGACTCCGGACGCCGCCAAGCCGATTCCGTGCAACCAAGCTCGAGGATATTCCTCGTTTGGGCGAGTCCCAAAGCCACTTTTACGCCAACGACATTGACTGTTTCGTTACTCATCCGTCTCTCGCCCTCGCATTGGTTCGTCATGCGAGGCGCTCACAGGTACGGGCACTCCGATACCCCTGAAAAATCGTAGCGATGCTTTCTATGCAGGGTGTGAGACTATCTCAGCTGAGGCTGGGAGGAACCCTCCCAGCGCAATGGTTCGGGCATCGTACAAGATACCAGGCGATGGCCGCCCAACCCTTGGACTCTCGAATCATGGGTCCGTAATGGGATGCTTCATCCAACGTGGCACCGTGCCTGGATGGCAGTTAATAACGCATCGATTGGCAAACGCCCCGTCGGCCTCAACAAACCCGCGCGTACTCGCTTTGTAGCTTGGTGAAAGTCATGTCGGAAGCCGCGCTGGCTCCGAGATCGGAATTCGCCAATCGGCGGCTCGCTACCGAGTACTTGCAGAACAAATCTAATCGAGTATTACTCAACAGTCTCATCTCAGCACCAACACGCTCCATTCCGCACTAGTCGGCGCGCAGCTTCTGCTTCGTCCTCTTGCGCTTCCCGCCAACCTCTCGCCCCTCCTCCACCTCGAGCAGCGCCTCCCGCTTCTTCTCGCTCACCAACTTCAACGCGTCCCGAATCACCCTCGTCTCAAGGTTGACGCCCTCCTCCTTCCAAGCATCCATCTCCCTGCCCACGCGCTTCTCGATGGCCAGCACCAGCTCCACGTCTCGCTGCCCGACGAACGTGGCCGCCTCGCCCTTGCGTCCCGCACGGGCCGTACGGCCGACCCTGTGGATGTAGTCGTCCGGGTCGCGGGGGATGTCGTAGTTGACGACCAGGCTCACCTCGGGGATATCAAGACCTCGGGCGGCCACATCAGTCGCGACGAGGATTCTGGCTGCCGAGGCGCGGAAGCGCGCGAGGTTGTCGATTCGCTGCCTCTGCGGGAGCTTGGAGTGCAGAGATGTCACTCGGTGGTCCAGCAGCCGGAGCAAATGGTGCAGGTACTCGGCGGTGGAAGTCCGGTTGCAGAAGACGATGACCATCCTGTCTTGGTTGGCCTCGGTGAGCAGAAAGACATGAAGATAGTGTTCCTTGTGAGTGATGGGTATCTGGATGTGGGCCTGGGAGAGGGTCGGCGGGATGGCCAGCGTCTGGGTATCGACTTCGCATACGAAGACCGGCTGCTTCCCGGGCCTCTGCGGCATGTCCCTGAGAGCCCGAACTTCTGGCGTGATGGTGGCAGTGAAAAGCAGCGTCTGGCGCTCCGTGGCAGGCGGCAGGGCCCCCAGGCATTCCTCCACGTCCGGGAGCATGCTCCCCGGTCCGACGGCGTGCAACAGTCGGTCCGCCTCGTCGAGAACGACGTAGCGCACTCGTCTCAGTCCACATGTCGTGTCCTCTCCAGATGTGCGGATGTGATCTGCCAGTCGTCCCGGGGTGGCAATCACGACATGGGGTCGCTTCCCGAGGGCAATTGCCTGCGCTCGCATGTCGGAGCCGCCAGTGACGAGAATCGCCTTTAGGCTCTGTGGCGATGAGATGGCCTGGAACTGCTCGTAAATCTGCAACGCCAGCTCTCGGGTCGGCGTCAGAACCAAGGCAAAGATGGCGCTGGGGTCCTCGGACCACTTCTGGAGGATGGGCACGGCAAAGGCGACCGTCTTTCCGGAACCCGTCCTGCTGCCGCCAATGCAGTCCCTGCCCTTGAGTATTTCGGGTATGCACCCCTTCTGAATGCCAGTTGGGCGTTTGATTGCCATGTTGGCGAGGGACCGAACGAGCCATGGGCGAACTTGCAAGGCCGAGAAGTTGGTGTTGGGATCGGTTGGAACTTGGATGCGGTTCTGGGGCTGCGCAGCGGACTTCCCGTTGGCAGCATTTTCGGCAGCGCGTTTGACCCGCGAAGGAGCCACCATCGTGGAGATGGCTTTCTTCGGGCGTTCATCGTCGTCGTCGTCGTCGTCGTCGTCGGTGGCGTCGAGTTCCGCTTGGAGGTCTTTCGCCGTGGGGGACGTTCGACGTCGTTTCCGAGAGCCATTATCGTCCAGGTAGTCAGACTCTGCCGATGAGGAAGCCGCGTCTGGCACACTGCCGGCATCCGAGTCAGAATCTGCGAGCTCGGGATCTACAGGCATCGTTGCCGAGTGCTTGCGCCGTGAAGCATAACTCTTAGTCTTTTGTCCTGTGCTAGAAAATTTACAAGTTACTCGTACAAATTCTGCCGGTGGGGCCGTTGTGGGGTGACCGCCTGACGGCCGGTACGAAGCACCCGCTGGACATTGTGCAAATCGTCGGCCGTCCATCGGGGCTTTGTGCAAGGGCGTATCGCATTCACAGCACATGGCGAGGCGTCACCAGGAAATTAAAGGGAGTCTGCCCACAAGCCGCGTGGAACGAACACACGGCTTGTTGTCGTACTTCGGCACCTCTTGGTTAGCGTGCCGGGGCCTGTAGACGCGCGCTTATATGACGGCGGGAAAGGCCATGTGAGACGCTGGTTGGCCCGCCACGCTGCAGCTCTCTGCTCAATATTGAGCCCGCAGTGCGCCGCGTACTCGGCACAAAGGGCTCAATTCCAAATCTGCAGCGTGGCTGGTGTTGCAGCGTGAGGAATTGGACGACAAGGGGGTGGGCATGAGAGAAGAGGAGAGGAGAGGAGAGGAGAGGAGAGGAGAGGAGAGAGGATATAAAGGCCCCCCCAATGACGAGGCCACCGCCGACTGCAGTCGCGCCTCGGCGGGCTGCAGCCCCGGACGACGAATGGGCATTTCCTCGTTTTCACACCGGCCATCAGATGTCTGCCTCCCATTTTGAGATTGGCCTTTGTTCCTCTTAGTCCCTGTACTGCGTAAAAGTCAGACCTGCCGCCCTCTTACACCACGAGCCGTGGCTCCCCCGGCTCAACTCCCGGTGTGTTCGCTGCCTCTGACGCAACCCGGCGATCCAGGGTGTGTTGTTTGTCATATTATCCGCTCTTCTTTTCATATCGGAAAACAGGGAAACGCGGAGGACGACGTCGCCGAGGAGGCACACGACCTGCCCCCCTTGCCGGGGTGCCAGGGCGCCGGGGTACCCAGGCCCTGGCGCCAGTCACAGGGCTCGCAGGGCTGCCCGAAGGCCCTCCCTGGAACGCCATCCGCCGTCACAAGCCGCGCAGCATGCTTGCTCGCCCCGGCATCTTGCTGACGCTGCTGACGCAGAACCAGAACGGCGCCGGGGTGCTGGACCTGGAGCACAGTCGCCGCAGCCAGTGCCAGCCCGCACGCATGCACCAGAGGGCCCGCCGGCACTGATTGGGCCACGCTCCTCCCGTTGCTTCACAACCCAACTCCCACGTCCTGTATTCGCTTCTCCCTCTTCTCCTCGCTCGAGATTCTCGTCCCTCTGTGGCTGCTGCTTCTTGCTCGCTGCTCGCTCCCACCGGGAATTCGATTCTGCGCCGCGTCCCTCCGGCTTTCGGCTCTGTACCAAGTACGAAGCACCTAGCTGTCGCCGCTGCTCCCCACTGGCCGCTGTCCCCCTCCCTCCCCCCCTTCTCGCTGCCCCGGACCGATGGGCGCCTGTATCGTCTCGGCCTCTGCTGCTTCGACTACCGGCGCACGTCAAATCGCGGCATAGCCTGGTTGAGAGCCCGATAGGAGGGCTGCTTTCCTCCCAGCCTCCCGGAGCCCTCGATCGACGGTCGGCGTCTTCCCGACGTCTGCTCAACCCGCCCCGTGGTGCCGTGTCACTGCCTTGTCTTGCCCTCCCCGCAGCCTCTAATCATCTGCACCACCGTCACACCAACGACCGCCGTCTGCTCGTCTCCTGCAGCGAGCTGCAGGCTGCCTTGGCTGGCAAACGTCGCTGCCATGGCCGACTCTGCCTCCTCCCATCCCCAGGGCGCCGCGCCTGATCCACCTCAAGTGAGTGCAATACGTGCTGGCCGTGCCCCCGGGGCTCCTTTCGACTGACAAAAAGTGCACAGCCCTCCTCCGCCTCGGCGACCCTAGCGTCGATCCCGACCGCGAGCCCCGTCCCTCAGATGTCTTCCCCCGTGCCCATACTCCGTCCTGCCATCCCCGGCGGCCGCGGTGCCGGCGGCCGGACGCCCAGACTCGGCTTGGCCATCCCCCCCTCGCCCAACGTTAAGCCCGTGGGCAACCAGCCCGGCCAGCCGGCCCCGGCGAGACCGCCGCTCCCGACGCTGCACCTGGCCACGCCAATGGGTAGTCAAATAGCGCCCTATGAGCAACATCCGAGGGCCCACGCCGCCCAGCCTGGTCAGTCGGCCGACGGCGGCAGCGAGAGCAGCGCTGCACACTCGCGATCCGGGAGCTTTGGGCCGTTGGATGGCCGGGCAAGCAACCCCACCTCCGCCGGTTCGCAGTATTCGGCGCTGTCGTTTGCCTCTCAGTATGGTATCCCGGTGACGAGGGCGCAGGGAACCCCAGATCCTGTATCGGCTGTGGGGTCCATGTACTCGGAGAGGAGCGAGGGCGGTGTAGCCATGGAGAGGGACGGCAGTCTGCCAGGCTTGGAGGCCTTCGACCAGCTGAGCCTGGAGAGGGCGAGGAACGCCGACGTGGAGGAGTTGGACGATGAAGGATGGAGGATCGCGAGCATGGAGAAGAGGATCGTGGAGCTCGGCAACCTGGGCGAGGGCGCTGGAGGTGCCGTGACCAAATGCATGCTCAAGGGCGGCAAGGCCGTCTTTGCATTGAAGGTGACTATTGCAGTTTGAGAAACTCACCGCCTCGGACTGCGGGCTGACATGGACAAAACAGGTCATCACCACCAATCCAGACCCAGATGTTAAGAAACAGATCGTCCGAGAGTTGGGGTTCAACAAGGAGTGTGCTTCGGAGCACATCTGCCGCTACTACGGAGCCTTTGTTGACCCATCCACGGCCACCATATCCATCGCCATGGAGTTCTGCGAGGGTGGCTCTCTGGACAGCATCTACAAGGAAGTCAAGCGGCTGGGTGGCCGAACGGGCGAAAAGGTTCTGGGCAAGATTGCCGAAGGCGTGCTCGCAGGACTCACATACCTGCACACTCGCCGGATCATCCACCGAGACATCAAGCCATCCAACATTCTCCTTTGCCGGGATGGAGCTGTCAAGCTATGCGACTTTGGCGTCTCCGGCGACTTTGGCACCAAGGGCGAGGCGAACACGTTTATCGGAACCAGCTATTACATGGCCCCTGAACGAATCACTGGCCAGTCATACACCATCACCTCCGATGTGTGGTCGACGGGCGTGACCCTGCTGGAGGTTGCGCAGCACCGCTTCCCCTTCCCGGCTGACGGGACCGAGATGCAGCCTCGAGCTGGGCTGATTGATCTTTTGACGTACATCGTTAGGCAACCAGTACCGAAGCTCAAGGATGAGCCCGGGATGGATGTCTACTGGAGCGACAACTTCAAGTACTTTGTCGAATGCTGGTAAGGCTTCTCCTTGAGCGCGTCTATACAACGGAGCATGCTAACGCGCCAAACAGCTTGGAGAAGCAGCCGAATCGCAGAGCCAGTCCTTGGAAGATGATGGAGCACCCGTGGATGGTCGATATGAGGGCCAAGCGCGTCAACATGGTCAAGTACCTGTCTTTTGTGTGGGGTTGGGACGGAGAGCCCACTGCAGCGTAGAGACTCTGACACCAGAGAAGCCTCTCGTAACGCGACTCAACCGGCCAACCGACATGCGAACGGCGGGGCGGCAGGGCTGTGCCTTGCACCTCGGCCGGGCAGGACAACGGACAACGGAGGGCTCTGAACATTACAGACTTGGAAAACGCGGGGATCGGCTGGCCATGCGGAGAGACCGGGCATTTGACCATGATGAAGATCTGTCACGGGCTGGAAATGACAAAATTCAAACGAAAGCGGACAGGATACCTTGTACGGAACGAACATACTGCATCTGGAGCTGGGTGGGCTGATTATTAATAACATTATTATTAGTATGGAAAGAATGAATAAACACGGGCTTTGTGGTTACCTTTTCTCTCTTCACATTTCGGGTTCGAGCATATGGGTGGTGGCAGCAATTGTTCTAGGCAGGCGGTTCTTCTTTAACAAGACCTCTCTATCTATGCCTTTGTATCACGTGGCTACTTCTGCTTCGGCTTTCTCCTCGTCGGGTTTGCCGTTGGCTGTCTCGTCGGGCATGTCACCCATGAGCTCCCGCAGGGTGACAGTGGCGTAGGCGCTGCTCCCGAGCTGGAACCTGACGACTGCTGCAATCTTGGTAGGCTCAGCAGCCGGGGCCGCGTCGGTCGTGCCATTGTCCGAAACCGTTCCCGCATCTTCGCCCACTTTCTCGCCAGAATCCCCGTCGACCTTGGCCTTTTTGCTCGCGCCTTCATCCTCGGCGTCATCTCGCCTGCGCTTGCCGTTGCCGTTGCCGTTGCCGTTGCCACCGCGGCTGGCGGCCTTGATGACGTCCAGGTCCGTGGGATGCATTTGCTCCGTGTCATCCGCGTACAGCCTAAACTCGATGCTCGGCTTGGCGAGGAACCGGTTCATCAGCTTGCGATACCGCCCGGGGAGGCTGAACTCGCGGCGCAGACGGCGCATGTTATGCGGGTCGAGGCCGCCGTTGACTTCGCGTCCCATGAACTCCTCGTAAAACGAGCCAATCTCGTTGTCCGGGTAATTGACGTCGTAGCCGGGCGAGGGGATGACGACGTCGTGGATGGTATAGCGGCCGCTGGAAGCCTCTTCCTCGGTCAGGGGCCGGCCACGGGTGGTGTCGTCATCGCCCTCCTCGACGGGGTTGACGATGTCGTCCCCATCTTGGTCCTGGCCGCTGACGAGGGGGGCGGCTTCGCCCTCGACGATGACGAGGTCGCCCTTGACAACCTTCTCGCCGTGCAACTCCCAGCGCCTGCTCGCCACGTGGTTCCAGACGTGGGACTGGTACGCGTGGAGATACATGGACCGCAGCCCCCTCGTGATGTGCGTCACCGCGCCGGCGAAGTCCCTCATGGAACCATTGCCGAGCCTTGTCAAATGGCGAAGGATGCACGTCTCGGCCGTGAATCGCCCGGGCATGATTTTAGCCGCCCTTGCAACATCTTTCCCAGTCTTGAACAGCATGCAGGCGTGGTGCCGGGCATACTCGTCCCTCTTCATGGCCTCGGTGGGCACCTCGCCGTCCGCCGCCTTCGCAGCAATCTCAGGGTCGTACGTCAGAAGCGCCATGACGGCTTCCTCCCACTTGTCTCCGAGTATCAACTTTCCAATCTGATGCGTCCCGATTTGGTGCGTCCCGAAGCGCTGGTGTCCAAAGTAATTGATCCAACCGTGAGTAGCCATGTGATCCAGGGCTGACTGCACCTGCGCCTTCATCGTCTCGAGCCTTTGGGAGACGGGCTGCTCGGTAGATTCGCCCACAACGTTGCAATTCTTGAGCGTGATGACGAACTCGTTACCCAAGAGCTGACCTAGATGGATGGGGTCGTCTCGGTATTCGTAGTCTCCGGTCGCTATGCCCCAGAGTTTGCTGTTAGCACCAGCCAAAGCCCTCGCTCTCGCGTACCGCACAGAGCACCTCTGAGCAGTCGAGGCTCGCCGGTCCTTGGTTCCAGCATACCCAATTGATTGAGGTTTTGTTCGCAGCACGCGCGCAATTTGGTTGACCGCGTCCATGGTATCGCGGTTGTCCTTGTAAAGTGTGAAGTGGAGGTATTCGCCGGTCGGCTTGTCGTTTCCCTGGCCGCGATCTCCTCTGCTTCGTTTTTTGCCCTTCCGTGACAATGACACCTTGGTAGCGACAATGGCGCCAGAGTCGTCTGTGCATGTCTCTATCCTGGAATTGAAGATGCGACGAACTTCTCCATGTATTTGGCCGCGCTTGGACTTGTCATCCAAGGGTCCGGACGTTGCCGAGGTGATTTTCTCTCCGTCCGCACCTCGTTCGCCATGGAATAGTTGTGCCAGATCTTGTGCGAATTTCTCCCCCACCAAGCCTGTAAGAATGGTCACGTCCGATGGCGGAATCTCCGTCTTCTGCTCCTCTTGTGCGGGCCCAACAGACGCCGCGCTACTGGGTGCTTCGGTCTTCGGCTGGGCCTCTGGCGGAAGCTGATCAGATGTCTCCTGCGACGGCTTGCAGGTGAGTTAGCTCGAGGGAACGCAGCAAGACACCTGACATGGTCACCTGTTTTGGCTCGTCGTTCAATCCAACGTTGCGCAGGTGCACAACAGACCCATCCTTGCGAATCTCGTTTACTTGAAAGTCTGAGAAGCTACATAGATGTTAGCATAGTGGCATCAAGAGCATGGAGACTACCCGCGCGCACTCACCGCACCCGTTGCTTTCCCGTCCAAGCAAAGGCGAGCGGAGTGGCTCGCTGCGTGATGCCAATTGACCGCGAGTGAGACGCGGTCCCACGAATATTGTAGTGCGCTTGGTCGTGCATTGTCGCCGACGATGCTGCGATTGAAGACTGGCGAAGAGGCAAATGAGAGTTGTCAGAGCCGTGCAAGCTCTATCTTCCGGTTTGAGCAGCTTCAGATTTGTCCAGCCCGGCGGGGGTGAGTTTTGCGGCCAAGTTGGTTCTGCCGGCAGTATTTTGCAATTGGTCGTTTTAACAAAGCGGTCAACAGCTCGACTGTCTGGCGCTAGGGATAAGGCAGGCGGTGGTGGAGTGTCGAAGACAGGCTCCGTGTTATCCTACATGCTATACTCGTACTTTGCAACGCGTCCTCAATCTAATTTCCTCGGCGACCTCTGCGAACCGGAACTCCTCTGCTCTCTTTGCTCCCATCTGGCGGCGACGTAGACGAGCTGTGCCGCTCGGCAAGCTGCGCGGCGTCAACCGCAGCTGACGCAGTGCTCAACCCTAGCCCTTACAAGCAGCTCCTCAACTACCACGCTTTTTCCAATATTCATATATACATTCATAAGGTGCTCGACTGCATCAGGCCCCCAATCACCATGAGCAGGCCCGGCGAGCCCGTGACCACGTTCCTCGGCCTTTCGACTAGCCCCACCTATCCCGACTCTGATGATTCGGCCGACTCCGAGAGTCCTGGAGACGCATATTCCGGAGGCACGCCGCCCCTCTGCGACAGTCCTGTCCTTTCTCTGCTGACTCCAACTAGCGTTGCTGTCAAACATCTCTTTACGGGAATTAGTCGCATTGGACGATGCTTATGGAAACCTTTTTTTGGACGAAGCGGCATTGTCCGAGCTCTTCGATGCGGCTCGTGCAGGTCTCGTGGGCGGAAAAACAACTAATGCCGTCGCTGAGAGGGCCATGGACTTTCTGAAAGCCGCAGTCGAAGATGAAACCTGCGGCATATCGACAATCGAGCTTGCGACGGTCAGAAACACGCGAGTCGACAAACTGCTGGCCGATATTTTGAGTCCAGACAAGCACGCTGCCGCAAGCCCACCCCATCCGTGGAAAGATCGTCCAACCGCAGAGAGACTGCAGCGGCAGTGGCGGGTACGATTCCGCGAAAAGTATTTTGATCTCGACCAGGCACGGTATCTCAGTCTCACTAAGACAGGCCATCTGCGGGACGTGGTCTTCGATGACAAATCCAACGACGACCGCCGACTGTGGCGGGCGAGGCATTGCGAGGCGCTGTCCGAAGTCGAGGGGAATCTCCAATATGAGGCCGGATAGTGAGAGCAACTTGATCCCTTCACGAGGTCGTGTAATTTACTGACGTTACGATGCAGCTAGTGGTTAAACATGGCCTGTGCCAACAGAGATGGTATCGTCGGCAGCCAAAGTGAGAAGCCGACAAAGGGCCTCTACGGCGTGACTGCCCTCCCTCTGCTGAGCGGGCGGGAAGATGTCTGCTCGGTACCAGAGACGGTCGAATACGTGCGAACGGGGCAAGTCTCCGACATGCACCTGTCTCTCATATCCCAAGTCGGTACCCAGATTCGAATCCTACGCGGGTACTGCCTGATGAGCCCGCTTGCGCCGAAGGCTGGGATACGATATGACGGCCTGTAGGTCCACGTCGAACTGGTGCTGGATCGCCGCTGACGGCGACAGATATACCATACGCCAGTACGGCCAGAAGCTCTGCCAAAAGAGCGGCTTACACCGAGTCGTGCTAACGCTCGAGCGTGTCCCAGGTCAGCGATCGTTGCAGGACATCGCCGTGATTCCTCGGCCGTCCCAGCTGGACGACTGGCAGCTGTTTGAGAAGCACGAGGGAGAAATGATCCGACAGAGACGTGGCAACCAGGGATTCTTCGACTGGAAGACGGCAAAGGTAGAAGAGAGGATTAACCTCGAGCAATGGAGGCGCGCGCTGGAGCTGGGCACAGAGCTGAAGCTTGTGAGACGACTCCGCCAGAGCGGCCAGTCGATGTTATCCAATGCAGAGGTCGAGGACGCGGCCTCGATCCTAGAAAAGTAAAGCAGCGATATCCCTATGCACCAAACACTATGAGTAACTCGTGGCAACGGCCCATTGACTGCGGGCGCAAGTGTTGATGCTGACGTGAAGTGGCCAAGTAATAAGTGCGTCAGCGAAAAAGGCCAAGGCGGGGCAGCACGCGATGCGTCTTTCAACTCCTCCGCAACAACTCCCAAGCTCCGCCCATTCCTTCACAAGAAGACACGCCGCAGTCTCCAGCATGGGCAAAGGCGACAAGAAAGGCGGCGAAAAGTCCACGGGCAGGGGCAAAGGCGATGGCGTTGATAAGGATGCAGCGGGGGGCAAAGCCAAAGGTGCGCAGTCCATCAACG
>NRSZ01000328.1:40528-73401 GCA_002901185.1 Tolypocladium capitatum | reverse complement strand
CCTCTCTCCAGTCACGGCTTGCGAGGCGTCCCGTCTCTAATCAAGGAAATAGTGCGAGAAGCATGCAAAGAAGGAAGAGGCTTTGGCAAAGCTGAACGAGGGCGTCAAGTTTGACGAGGTTGCCCGCAACTACTCCGAGGACAAGGCCAGGCAAGGTAACGTCGCCCCTCCAGCTCTCGACGAGACTTGATGAGATCCTGAACTCATGTAATCACTCGGCCTGCAGGAGGCTCTTTGGGCTGGAAGAGCAAGGGTAGTCTGGATCCCAAGTTTGAGGAGATTGCTTTTGCCCTGGAGCCGAGTTCGACGACCAGTCCCAAGATTGGGGAGGCCAAGACGGGATTCGGATATCATATCATCATGGTAGGTATGCGACGAACACCTGATATTGGGCTTAGTTTGCTGACAATGGTCTAGGTCGAAGGACGCAAATAGTCACAGACATCACATGCACCACACTGCGACTGCATTTTATGAATCAGCGGTCGTCTGTGAAGCCAACGTTTGTCCCTTTTTCATTTCCTCTCGTGCACCGTTGACCGTGTCGCGCGAGGGCTTTAACCCATCCAGATGCCAACTGAAGTGGCTAGAGTACAACCGCAAGAGTCGTGTCCAGCGGTCTCAAAACAAAGCCGCGCGTCTATACCCTTCATATCAACGCCGTTCGTGCGCATTTACTGCGAGGTCTGGAAGTAGTTCAGCAGGATGGAGCGCTCCTGCGACTCCTCACCCCAGTCCTTGACAACGACGCAAGAGCAGTTGACGACCTTGCGAGCGTTGCCCTCCCGGTCGAGGACACCTGGAAATATGTGTAAGTCAACCCGTCGCCCGGGGATTCGGAGTCTACGCTTGGGATCACGTACAGAGACCGGCCCACTCGCCGAGCTGCTTGCCGTCCTGAACCTTGATCAAGGGGATCTTGTGCTCGTCGCACAGGGCAACGACCAGCTTCTTGTAGGCCTCCTCCTCGCAGTTCTCGTTCAGGACGCACATGTGAGCCTGGCGACGGTCGAGGGCCTTGGAAGCCTCACGGAGACCGCGGGCAAGGCCGTCGTGCATCAGAGCCAGCTTCAGAACACCCTTGAGGGCGTCCAAGACGGACATCTGGCCCTTGGGGGCGTCGGCGGAAACCTCGACCTCCTCGGCGACCTCGGGGGCGTTGTTCTCTTCTACGTCCGACTGTTGGGCGACCTGTTAGCGTTGCTGCACGCAACGGCGTGGTAGAGTGGCCACGATGCGCAGGAAGCAGGGGCCGTCGTCGCAGGCTCGCGAGTGGTGGAGGCGGGGGCTCACCATCTTGAATGTTTATCTTGTCGGGCGATCCTCGAAGATTTTGTGTAGAGTGAAAGGAGGGAGTTGGAAGGACGAATCTACGGCTTTGGCTGGGCGGTGTCAGGATTTGAGAGTGACGGGGATTTGCCCGAAGGAGGCGGGCCGAGTGCGCGTGCGCGCAATTAGGGCATTTTTACGTGCACGGACCACCAGGGCACACATCCCCACTGCCTCCACCGAATGTGTGCGCCAGCGATGCTTTTTTCGCCTCACGACTCCTTCACGACAATTCCTCGACGGACCAACCGAACAAATCAGTGAGGTATGTGTGCTCTGGCGGCTGACGGCGATTCGGATCCAGCAAGATGATGCCTCTGGTCGCGGCAGAAGAGAGCAATCCCGAGCGCCGCCACCGGTGAGGCGATGCGACGCACCGGCAGGCGGCCGCTCTTGATACGCTTCTCTTCTTCAGCAATGGGCGGCAGAACCCTCCTCGACCGATCGCCGAGGGCACTCTCCCTGCTCATGGCCGCGCGAGGCTAACATTGAGTTCGTTGGCAGATACCTCATTTCCAACCCGACTTGAGAATCTCCATCCCGACAACACCGCCAAAATGGTTCGCACTTCGGTCCTCCATGATGCCCTCAACTCCATCAACAATGCGGAGAAGGCCGGCAAGCGCCAGGTCCTGATCCGACCTAGCTCCAAGGTCATTGTCAAGTTCCTCCAGGTCATGCAGCGCCACGGTATGTGACGGACACCTCTCTTCCGTGCATCCCCCTCAACTTTGCCATCACACTTCGGCATGATAACTAGGGCGACGGCCGATTCCGCACCACGGCTCAGCCCCTATAAGTTGCCGATAGATTGAAGCGCGCGATGGCCTTTGAATCTGTTGTTTCTGAAAATTCTACCCTGTACTGTGACAACGTTCGAGTCTGTCGCAACATCGCTGACAACCTCTTTTGCAGGCTACATTGGCGAGTTCGAGGAGGTCGACGACCACCGATCCGGCAAGATTGTCGTTCAGCTGAACGGCCGCCTCAACAAGACCGGTGTCATCTCCCCCCGCTACAACGTCCGCCTGGCCGATCTCGAGAAGTGGGTCGTCAAGCTGCTGCCGGCCCGTCAGTTCGGCTATGTCATCCTGACCACCTCGGCCGGAATCATGGACCACGAGGAGGCCCGTCGCAAGCACGTCGCCGGCAAGATTATCGGCTTCTTCTATTAGATGGGACGGATATCAAAAGCCGGGGCACGGTCGGCGTTTGGGGTGGTCATGATGACAATGGCCGATACCATCAGCAGCCATTGGGATAGTAGCGCATTCGCGAGCTATTAAATGGGACCTTGAACTTTGGCGTCAGTTTCACGACGAGTTGTGGCTGTGCGACGTGATCTGCGTGGTTGAGAGTCTGGGTTGCGCATGACACTACCATGAGAACCCCCGCGGGAAGACACGGGGCGGGATTCCCCATCTTTCTCTGTATTACTGTGCTTCAAACCGCATCGCATGCCGTCTGTGACACGAGCATACCTATTATAGAGACAACACTACGGCCTGGGTGTGCGAGTCAGCCAAGATGTCCGGTGTGCGGTTCCCAGGTACATAAAACGACGCCCATTTACATGCCAGCAGAGGTAAAAGCTCCTGTCTACAAGAGCGACGTTGAAATTTGATGGCTTTTGGTAGAATGTCGACGAAGCTCCAGAACAGGGGAAGCACGGTCGAAATACGAGGTTGGAGCCTTGGTGCACCAGAAGAGCAGCTTCAAAGGACGAGGAACCACGGGACGGCGACTCCCGAGTACGTACTTCGTACCTGACCGTTGAAGAACTGGAAGGGGCAGGGGGGGCGGCAATCTTCGCTGTCGAATCTGGGCAATAACGCTCCGCAATTGGACGCCATTAATAAGAGCCGCCCCATGTAAAGTCGCCCCTGTGCTGGAAGTCAGCGCGTTGTCAGGTCAGCCAGCATCCTCAAGCAACAAGCCACGAGCCGACTAGATGGCAGCTTCATCGTAGCTCTCGTCATCTCGATGCGATAAGAATCGACAACCACCCCCATCGTCCCCGGCCGCACGTCCCCGCTGTCCCTGTCCTGGTCCGCGCCCGGTGGTGGCTTGGCTGCTGCAATGCGCCGGCGACAGTGCATCACCCTCGCTGCAATTGTGTTCTTCGTCTGTTGCGCGTACTACTCAGTCCTCCGCCTGTCCAGCAATGGCACGAAGCTGGTGACGGACCCGTCGTCAGCGCGGAAGGCCACCTCGCCACCCGAGAAACAGGAGCCCGTCAAATGGGAGGATGCGCCCACGGTCAAGGGTGGCCCGAGGCCGAAGCAGGTCCCGGGCACGGGCTCGCACCCCATCTGGTATCTCCTAAACGATGCGCAGCGGGAGCTCGACGAGGTCAAGGGTGGACAGTCCAAGACGCTCGAGGATGCCGTCAAGGAGTATCGCAGGCGTTACAGCATGCCGCCCCCGCCGCACTTCGACAAGTGGTTCAGGTTTGCCAAGGGCAACAACGTGCAGCTGGTTGACGAATTTGACACTATATATGACCTGATCACGCCCTTCTGGGGACTGAAGCCGAAGACGATTCGAGCGAGGGTCAAGGAGGCGTTGGGGTATGACAACGCCCTGCTTGGAGTCGCTATCCGGAGCCACCAGGTTTCGCACATGGCTGGAGGGTCGGAATGGCAGCGGAATGCCACCGAGGGCATGATGGCCAAGTTTGTCCAGTACTTGCCCGACATGGACCTGGCATTCAACGTCCACGACGAGCCGAGGGTCGTGGTCCCTCACGACGACTTGACGCGGCTCGTGAACAAGGCCCGGAACGAGAACATGCCTGCCTCAAATGCCCACAAGAAGCCCGCCAACGACTTCACGCGTACATCACCGGAGCTGAGCGACAAGCAGTCGTTCGAGGAGACCAAGCTGTCGCGCTTCAACGTCTTCGCCCACCAGGCGACGTGGACGCACTCCCGAATGTCTTGCCCGCCGGACAGTCCTGCCCGGAACCTCGAGGAAGACGAGCGGGCCGACGACTTGGGCAAATATGGGGTTAGCAAGCTCGGATTTGTCTACAACATGACTGCCATGTCCGACATCTGCCTCACCCCATCCCTCAGCTCGACGTACGGCTTCTTCGACCGTCCGAACGCCTACCAAATCGTCCACGACCTGTTCCCCATCTTCTCGCAGTCCAAGATCTCATCCTACAGCGACATGATCTACCCTTCGCCCTGGTACTGGTACGAAAAGGTGGCCTACCAGGAGGACAGGGACCGGCCCTGGACCAAGAAGCAGGACAAGCTCTACTGGCGAGGGTCCACGACCGGTGGCTTTAGCCGCAGCGGAGGCTGGCGGCGGCAGCACCGCCAGCACTTTGTCCAAAAGATCAACGACCGTAACCAGGCCTTGATCATGGTCAATAACGGCGGCGCCGAGAACCCCAAGTGGGAGGTCAAGGAGGTGCCTCGCGGCGACTACCGCGAGTTCATCGACGTGCACTTTTCGCACGTGGGCCAGTGCGACGCCGGCGACTGCGATGCGCAGAAGCAGTTTTTCAAAATCAAGGAGCGCGTCGAGCAGCAGGACGCGTGGGCGTACAAGTACCTCCTGGACATTGACGGCAACGCCTTCTCCGGGCGCTTCTACGCCTTCCTGCAGAGCATGAGCCTGACGTTCAAGCTCGCCGTCTTCCGCGAATGGCACAACGAGTGGCTCAAGCCGTGGGCGCACTACGTGCCACTGAGCCTGCAGGGCGACGACTGGCTCGAGGCGGTGCGCTTCTTCGGCGACAGCAGCCTCGGTAATAACGAGGCCGAGAGGATCGCCATGGCGAGCCGCGACTGGGCGAACAAGGCGTTGCGCAAGGAGGACATGGAGGCGTGGTTCTTCCGACTGCTGCTAGAGTAAGTTTTCATGGCGCCGCCCCCAGGGGAGCCATGGGCGGCTTATTATGATGGCTGGTTACTGACTACGCCGGCAGATATGCACGCGTGATTGACGACCAACGAGAGGTCATCGGTTTCGACCCGTCCAGCGCGAACAAGAAGCTAGAGCAGCCAGCCGAGGACGAGGCCAGTGCGTGAAACGAAGAAACGGCCGGCGGGAAAATGGTAGGCGCTCAATATGGCCCTGGTCGGGGGTCCATCGGCATGGAGTTTCGGAGGATGTAAATTATTACCCTGGGCTTGGAGTTTCTGAGCCATGTCGATCTATAATAATAACATACCCTTACGCCCCTAGCCAAGCTATCCGTTTGGAGGTGCCCGGTCCTCGTTGGAATCGGGAGCCTGGATTATTCCCTCCCAGGTGTTGCAAGAGTGCGTGTGCCCGGCTAGTCTTCCTCGTCCTCGTCCTCGTCCTCTCCCTCCGCATCGCGGTCTTCCTCTGGCGACTTGGGATCCGGCTTGCCGGCCTCGCCGCCAGGACGCGGCCTCTCCTCGTCACCGTCCGCACCCGCATCCTCATTCTGCTGCTCCTGCTCCTCGCCCCCCTGGTCCCATCCCAGCGGCTTCTCCTTGTATCTCTTCATCGCGTCGAGCAGCTCCTCGGTGGGGTCCAGGACGCTAATGTCCAGCTGGTGGATGATCATGTCATCGCCCTCCTGGGACAGGCCGATGGTGCGGGCGATGTTCTTGGTGCGCTGGGGCCGGATGGCCGACTTTTGCATGACGGGGTAGTAGTAGATGGCCTTTTGCTTGGGGTATTGGTCGTCGTCGTTGTACGCGAGGATGATCTCGTCTTCGTACTTGGTCGGGTGGTCGAGCTCCGTCTCCTGGGCGGTCTCGTAAGCCCTGACTCTGTTGAACTGGAAAGCCGTGCCGTCGCTGTCGTCGTGGCCCGGGTCGTCGACGTCGAAGCTGCGGCGGAAGTCCCTGTGGACGTCGTGGTTCCGGGGCAGGTAGAAGTCGTAGTTCATCAGGTTGGGCGGCTTGGGGTTGTTGAGGGGGTCTCTGTCGTGGGCCTCGAGCGCCGCCTCGTACATGGCTTCTTCCTTCGCGGTCCGGTCCAAGGGCCTGAAGAGTCCGCTAAGGAGGCGGTCATCGTACTCGGTCTTGCCGGTGACGGGGTTGGTGAGGAACTTGATGGTGACGTAGGCGCCCGAGTCGGGGAACGAGTCCAGGTCCGGCAGCAGGGGCACCGCTTCGACGAGCTTGAGGTGCTTCTTGGACGGGTGCCTGACGCGCTTGGCGTCCTTCAGATCCAGCTCCGCAACCTCGAAGCCGCGGTCGATCTTGCGTTTGACGGCCTGGGGAGAGTCTGCGGCGGCGTCGGGGGCAGGTCGCGGCGGTTTCCGGGCCTTGGCGAGCAGGACCCGGGCGTTGCCCGACTCGGGCCGCTTCGTGGTGCTGGAGGAGATGTATTCCGTGCGGCGGAGGAACGAGACGTTGGCCTCTGCGACCTTGAGCTTGCCGAGAGCGGCGATGGGCCGGAGGAGAGGGCGGTCGTGCGGGTGAAGAGCGGGAGGCTGCGCAGGCGCTTGGATAGCTGTTCCATGCGGTCAGCGTTTGCGAGGCAACAACATGGACGAGCGGGCCGAAGGCGCCACTCACATCGCTCGTCGCCGTCAAAGACGCCGGGCATGCCCACCAGGTTCAGCGGCATGCCCAGCTCGGCATCGGCCTCGATGTTCAACGGCTGCTCCCGGGCCAGGCGCGACGCGAAGCCGGGTGTCGTGTACTGCCCGCTGGCGAGGCCCGTGTTGGGGATGTCGAGCAGCTTGGGGGGGTTCGGCGGCGGCGGCAGGGCGTTGGAGAAGCGGATGCGCGCGATGTAGTCCTGGTGGACCATGCGCTCGCCGGAGCGCGCCCCGGAGGACGACATTGTGACGGTGCGCGCGGCGAGCAGTCGTCTTCTGCGGCGGATGCAGAAGCGTGGTGGAGGGATGCGGACTGCGCTGAAGGCGAGGCGAGGTGTGTTGTGTGGCGGTTGTTTGGCGGTTGGTTGTTTGGCGGTTGTTTGGCGGTTGTTTGGCGGTCGTTGGAGTCGCGAGGCCAGAAGAAAAAGCCGGGGCGCGAGGCCCGCGCCTGGAGCACGACAGCAGCGACGCAGCGCCCCGAACAACCATTGCCGTCGAAACCAATGGCCGCGGCTGCTTCAACTCGTCGCACTGCAATTCTGTTCTTTTTGGCAATTTTATTTCATCAAGGGATCGTCTCCAAGACCAGCCAGGTAGGGGCTCAATGCTCGCGTTTCCTGTGACCCCCGTCTAAGGTCGTTTCGTCTATATAAGATCTGCCACGCCCGGCTTTTGCAATCCCAAAACAGAATTTGATGATACAGGCGCATCATCGACACGTGGTATTAGTAGCCAGCCGCTACATGGCTGGAAGCGGTGTTTTACACAGAGCCTGGCCATTCGACCCGCCACCCAGCGCGGGCTCGACACAGCTTCTCCTCCTGCGTTCCCACAGACGAACGGAACAGCTTACGAGCTGTCCTTTCTGTAGCTCTTCTTTCCAATGGTGAACGGGACGTAGCGGTACTTGACCATGTGCTGGATCTGCCTTCGCACTGGAGAGGTGTTAGCCTTGGCCCAGCAGCGATGGGTGCGCCGCCGCGGTGCGCAGGCGGCTCGGGAGGGACTCACTCGTCAGGACGAAGAGGATCATCCAGTACATGACGAGGACGGGCCAGAAGACGGGCACGTTGAAGATCTCGAAAAAGGAGCAGAAGCAGGAGATGGCGACGGCCCTCGTCGCCCAGTACCAGAACTTGAACTCGGGCAGGCGTCGGATAAAGGGCTTGAACTCCTCGTCCCGATTGGTCGGGAGGGTGCCGACGGAGCCGTCCTCCATCTCATTGTCGAGGGCGTCGCTCGAGGGGTCGAACTTGGGCTGGAGGAAGGCGAGGAAGAGGTTGAGCAGGTAAATGCCGAGGGCGTACGCGACTTTCACGGGGGTCAGCCAGCCGTGCTTCTCTCGTGGCAAGCTCCGGGGGGGGACGCACCGATATACCAGCCTTGCGCAAACAGGATGCGCAGGAAGAAGAGGAAGAGGCCGACGGCGGTGCCGACCCATCGGTAGAGGACATAGGGCGTGGACTGGTCCAGCAGCGCCTGGTAATGCTGTTCGTTTGCCTGTCAGCGCGATGCGACGGAGACGGCGACGCGCCTGCAGAGGGGCATCGTACTCTCTGGAGCCTGGACGTGTGGGCCGTGACGCTCGCGAAAGGGGTCTGTTCGGGCTCGGGTGCATCCATCTTGGACGAGGGTGTCGCGAGGCTGGCTGTAGCTGCCCTTGTCGTGATTGCCAGAGAACGAAGCAGGGGGCGGGACCGGGGGGAAGCAAGAATACAGGCAGCGGCGCAGGCGGGGAGGAGATGTTCGCGGCTGTGCGTGTCGTTGGTTGTATTACTTGGTATATTAGCTGGCCGCCTCCAGAAAAGGGTCTTCGGTGTCCTGTCGCCACTCCGGGCCGAACATTTGCCGTCGGCCACCTGTCATTTGTCGCGCCGCCGCGCGCCAGCCTTACCCGTTCGAAGTCCCTACGCAATGAACCGTACTGAACGCCACGCCTGGCATTGGCCATCATCACCGGCAACAATGAATCATCACGCCGGCGCGACTGACGTATCTCAGCTCTCGCGCGCAGAGGCCATCTGCTCTAGCAACATGGCGGGGCAAGCGGCGGCCGCTCTGTTGGAAACATGCTGACGGGGCGGTTGACAGAGCGGGCCTCTGCCGACCATGTTGACGCTGTGCGCCGCGTTCCTCTTCCATCGCTTGCACCCAAGCTCCAACCAACTACTGTCGACCAACGTCTTATCAGCAGTTCACCTGCGGTAACTCAGGGACGCGGACGACGTATGGTGCACACGATGCGCGGCGGCTCGTCACGTATGGGCGTTGACGGAATAGCAGCCGTCACTCGAGCGTGGGCACCAGCCTTTTTGGGCTAATCTGATGGCGGGAGAAATACAACAAGGGAAAACACGGCTCAACGTGTCGAACCCGACAAGCGACGTCTCGCGCCCATTCATCCATCATCCGTGGCAAACCGGTCCGTAAACTTAAAGACGGCGAGGCCCTCCCTGAAGCTCTTCGCGATCGCGCCCGTGTCCTCTGCGGCGTACACGCCCGGCCCGCTGCCGACGCCGGCCGCCGAGCGGGCCTTGTCCGCCGAGCCGAGGAAGCCGAGCGGCTTGCCCCAGTTGTACCCGTCGGTGATGATCTGCATCGGCCGTCCGGGGGGGTACAGCGTCGACTTCGTGCCGGCGCCAAACAGCTTCTCGGCGCCGCTGGCGACGATGATGCCGTCGAAGCCGACGGCCTCGGCGGCCGAGTAGGTCATGTCCACGCCGTCGGCGAGGGTCTCGGCGACGGTGGCGACGGTGACCTTGTCGGCCTTGAAGGCGTCCTTGAGGGCCTTGGCCTGCGCCAGCGAGCCCCCGGAGCCGGTCGAGGCCAGGACGCCGACCTGCAGGGTGGCAATGGTGGGCAGCCTCTCGCCGAAGATGGAGATGCCCCTGGTCTTGTTGTCATGGTAGTACCTAGGGTCCGCTGCGGGAGCGTCCAGGCCCAGGGCCCGGCCCACGCGGACGGCAACGTCGTGGCTGATCTTGTTGAGCTGCGTGAGCACGTTCCTCTGGACCGCGGAGCGGACGTGGCTGGTCTCGAAGCGGATCGCGTCGATGAGGAACTGCTGCTCGACCTTGGTCAGCGAGTTGTAGAACAGGCGAGGCTGGCTCCAGTGGTCCGCAAAGGTCGAGCTCCGCCCGCGCACCGGAGCGCCCGACAGCTTCCGGCGGGGGGCCGTGAAGAAGCCCTTGCCGGCTGTCTGGTTGGCCTGCAGAGGGAAGCCCTTGTTCAGCGTGTTGGGCGAATCTAGACCCCGTCAGCATTCTCCGGTCCGCGCGTTCCCCGTCCGGCCGCGGACGCACAAGGAGCCGTGTTCTTTGGGATCATGTTCTGCCCGGCGCCGTCGCGGTTGTTGTTGTGCACCTTCGTGATGGGTCGGTTGATGGGCAGCTGCTCGAAGTTGGGGCCGCCGTGGCGGTTGATCTGGGTGTCGAGATAGGAGAAGATGCGGCCCTGCAACAGAGGATCCTCGGTGAAATCGATGCCTCGCACAATGTGTCCGGGTTGAAACTGCGACGACGTCAGCCATGTCTCCAAATAGTTGGGAGCCGGGCCCAGACCAACCATGATCTGCTCCGTCTCGGCAAAGTAGTTGACCGGGTTTGCATCCAACCTCATCACGCCGACATTGCGCAGCGGCGCGTACTCCTCCGGAATGATCTTGGTAGGGTCCATGACATCAAACCCGAAAGCCAGGGCCTGGTCCTCGTCGATGATCTGGACGTTGAGCTCCCACTCCGGATAGTTGCCCGACTCGATGGCGTCGAAGAGGTCTTGGCGGTGGAAGTCGGCATTCTTGCCAGCGATGTGCTGCGCCTCGTCCCAAACCAGGCTGGCCTTGCCCTGCTTCGTCTTCCAGTGCCACTTGATGAGTTTCGCATCGCCGTCGTTGTTGACGAAACGGAATGTGTGGACACCAAAACCATCCTGGCCGCGTGTTAGCCGTGCCCCCTTCCCACCCCCCTACTTTCGCCGAGCATTCGCGGCCATACCATGTGTCTGAAACTCCTGGGGATTCCGTAGCCAGCCATGGCCCAGAAAAGAGTGTGCAGAGCCGACGTCTCCTGGCTGAAGAAGTCCCAAGCAGAATCGTGGGCCGTGGCGCCTTGGGGGATCTCATTGTCGGACCGGGGCTTGACCGAATGGATCAGGTCAGGGAACTGGATAGCATCCTGGATGAAGAAGACGGGGATGTTGTTGCCAACAATGTCGAAGTTGCCCTCGTCCGTATAGCTGCGCCGGTCAGCGTGGAGGCTCGAGACGATCAGCAGCAAGTATACGAGAAGGGGCGTACAATCTCGTCGCAAAGCCGTGGACGTCGCGAGCGGTGTCGGCGCTTCCGCGAGACCCGGCAACTGTGGAAAACCGGACAAAGGTCGAGGTCGTCTTGCCTTTGGAGCCCAGGAACGACGCAGCCGTGATGTTGCTGAAATCGTCATAGCTCGTAAAGGTGCCGTACGCACCCGCTCCGCGGGCGTGGACAGCTCTCTCGGGAACCTGCACGCAGTCTTCAGTCACGAGTCCTTCGTAGATGCCGCGACCTGCCCGCAGACATACCCGCTCGTGGTCGAAACGAGTCATCTTCTGGCGAAAGATGAAGTCCTCGAGAAGGGTAGGTCCCCGCTGGCCGGCCTTGAGGCTGTTCTGATCTTCCATCGGGCCACCGACATCCGAGGTGAGATAACCTTGGCTGTCGTCCACATCGTAGCCGGCGACATGGTCACGAGAAGTGACTCCGTCGGCTCTGGCGGCGAGTCGCTCGGGATCCGCAAAGGGGCACTGGGCATACGCGAGGCCGGCAAGGGCCAGCGAGGCAGCGACGAGCCTGGGGAGCACCATGTCGAGAGCTGGCGACGAGGTACTTGGAACTCGGTGCAGGCCAGGAGCCTCGGTGCTCTTATATAGGTACATAGCGTTCATCACCCATTCACTGCCGCAGGCTCTGGCCTGGGGTCCGCCGACAATGCACGGGCGGGACAGGCCATTCTTTGGAGAATACCGGGCATCCGTGGCACGGCAGCTGCATCACCGACATGTGCGACAGGCATTGTCACAAACCAAACGAGCGTGAATGGAGCCAACTGTGCCCTGGCCGGGCTGAGGACTGCAGGGGCAAAGCCTTTAGCCAGCAAAGCCTTGAGCCACCATGCAGCCGTGTCCCGTCCCTCCTGTCGTGCTACTTGCATGGCACGGGGAGGGATAGGGATGCGTGTAAGACAAGACCCTCGCCATTCGGGGCGGCTGGCAGCGAGTCAAGCCCTGACCGTAGGGCCGATGCCCCCGCGGCCGACGATGCATCATGTCGACAACAAACATGAATGGAGCAGACCGGTGACAGGGAGTCCCTTGTCACCGGGAGAACTGAAAGCCGAAAGCGGCCATTACCGCATTAGGAAATTAGCTAATAAGGTCAAGCAATCGGGCTCATGGTCAAGTCCCTTACTCGTACTTCGTCCTTCGTACTCCGTACTTCATTCCGTAATAATAGTCGACGTTTATTATTTATGCAACTTGGTCAGCTCAAGCCGGCTCTGTCGTTTCTGGGGCTGGGCATCCCGCACCCGGCGAATCAGCAAAGTTTCTTGCGTCGTTTCCCCATTGATGGCTGTTATCTCGAGGCTAACCCGTGGAACCATGTCCTGTTGGGCACACACAGCTTGTGACAGCCGCAATCTCTGCGAAACTGCCACCAATAAGAGGGCCATGTGGCGTCAGCCAAGGCCGTGGGATGAAGCTGACGATGTGATGAGAGGAACTGCAGACGAGGCGAGCGCTTGCAAGCTGGTATCCAATTGTGCCAGCCTGGTGGTTGGTGGGCAGTTGAGGACGCCAGCTCAGCATTCGGAAGACTGAGCTGATGTCCTCACTTGGCCCCGTCGCCTTGAGGACGCCATGGTATTGGTATACTGCGGCTTGACGCACAGCCTGGGCTGCAGTTGTCCAGTGGCTACCAGCTCCGCAGCGGCGTGTGAATTGGTCCAACGAGAGATCATGTTTTACTCACCACTGCGCAGATACGAGCCCCTGGGGGTCAGCTGTTGTGCCTGGTCGGCCACCAGAGACGCGACCCGTCGGGGGCGCACCGTCATCGCTGATCAGGTCAGCGAGCCTCCAACCTTGTATCCCCCCATACTTGATGTTCCTCGCCATATCTGCCATTCCTCGCCGTTCCTTCGAGCTAGAAGATGTGATGATACGTGGTCGGGTGGCTTGCCACCTTGGTGCTGGCGCAGGTCCTGGCGACACCAGACAAGTCGCGGGCAGAGGTGCAGCATTGGAGGTGTCAATGTCGTCAACAGACTCACGGCACCAAGGCACGCTGCAAGCAATGCTCGTAGCGATGCTCGTAACAACGTCCTGGTTGCCCTGGAATCCTGGAAAGCTGGAGGAGAATGGCGGACGCTGAAGAGAAGAAGTCAAAGCGGGAGCGCCCGAAGCCACGTGCCTACGAAGTAGCTTCAACCGGGCAAGCACGGCTCACGGCATCACCCTGGAAGGTCCAACCACAACTTCGTTCCTTCACCTCATGTCCAGGAATTGGTTATGATTTAAACATTCCTACAGCCGGGTGGTGCAAACATACAAACATCGTCGACTGGAGACCAGCAGTTTATCAAGGCAGGTGGTTCATGATTTGACGTAAAGTATTCGCTCGCAATTTTCGCGTGTGACGGGGCGGCATTGTGATTCGATTCTCAACAAGTGATTGAGTGACACAACCACTCTCGACGTCCACAGCAAACGAGACGGACGATTCAGTTACACCAATGCAAGGTGACACGAGAACACATTCGCCCAATTGGTGTTTCTTGTTCCCTTCACTTCATATTTAAAGCCACACGACCACTCTTGAGATCAAATTCCATCTATACTATGGGGATCCAATCACGATCACAGCGGAGACATAAAGCGCAGAGGCCGTCACTTCTAAACTACCTTGACCAACTGAGAAAGACGACGCTTCGGGGAATACATAAAACTTGCGCAAATAATCGCAATGGACACGACATGGAGATCCCCGTACAACAAGACACTTGCGTACTCGGTCTGTCCCCCTATCCGAGCAAAATATCAACCTCATCGTTTGCCTGAGCATCCCATGCCTTCTGCAAAATGTGACCAATGCCTCTCCGATACGCCACGCCTGCGATCCTCTCGATCCACAGCACATTCACAATGTCGATAATCTCGTCCGAGTCCATGTTCTCCTCGAACCTCTCCACGCTAAACACATAGGAGCCTCTGCGCTCCATGGCGGTCGAAATGGCGATGAACTCGAGCTTCTCGTCGCCGTCGTAGTTGGACGACTGCACGCCCAGCCACCCATCGTGCGCTCTAAACTCGCCAATCCACCTGTCCGATTTGCTCCAGATGTTGCCCACTGCAATCGGTGGGCTGGGCTTGTCTTTGGGGTTCATCGAAATCGCATAGTCGACGTCGAAGAAGCCAGATGTAGTTTTGAATGAGAGCAGCGGACCCGGAACTGGCCGCTCGCCGTGTCCAGGGTCGTAATCGCCTGCCTCCGGGGGATCCTCCATGGGAACGGGATATTTAAAAACCGTCAGGGAGTCGCTGTCGTGCTTGAAGTGAGACCCCGTCCGCGACCATCCAGGAGGCAGCGACGTGCCAGAGTTCTTGCGTGACCTCAGGTCCCGGTACTGCAACCCGGTGCTCGCCACAGGGACTGTGCTCGCCCTATCGGTGAGGGACCACGTCAAGGTGGGCTTGATCCTGAACGAGTGTGCGGCCTGGAACCGTTTGGATCCCTGGCCCATTTTTGCCGGCCTCGTATCCTCGACATAGTCTGCCGCCGCTCTCCACAGGGTAAGATCAACGGGGATGCCGTCGAACCACCAGCCCATCCACGACCACGACGGAAGGAAAGGCGGGCGCGTCAGCGCTCTCCGCCGAATCGTCGCCTGCGGTCTCCAGAGGAGGGCAATGTCCAGGAACATGAGCGGCATGCCGTACACAAAACCGCCCGCGAAGACGCGGGAGAGCATGTGGGTGATGCCCGAGAAAGCCGGGAGCGTGTCGTCGACGAGAGTCACCCTCCGAGAGCTGTAGTCCATGGAAATGCGCGCGTACTCGTCGAGGTCGGGCCACGGCGAGTGCCGGAAGCCAAAGGCGGCCGAGGAGATGCGGTTGGCGCAGTCATGCCGTTTCCCGCGAATCGTCTTCATGATGCCCGTCGTGGCGCCCTGCCAGAGATCGCAGTGGCACTCCCAGGTGACGGCGTCTTCGAACAAGAAGATTGCGCGCCGCGAGTACAAGAGTTCCTGGAGCGTCCAGCCCCGCGTGTTCCACCTCGAGCCGAGTAAAAGGTCACCGTGATCCTTGCCACCTGCCCGGCCGGCGCGACTTGGCCGCCGCGGGTCCAGGGGAAGAAGGCCGGTGTTGACATCTCCATGCGCCGCGACGATGGTGAGGTACGCATTCGCAAAGACGTAGGCCATGTGTCGGATGTGATCTGCCTTGTCCTCGTCGTCGTCCTGGACAATGCAGAGCCTGTCGATCCAGACATGCCGGATGCCTAGCTTCTTGGACAGCCAGATGGCATCGAGCATGGTGCGCGGGACGTCGGCGTCCGGCAGGCTCTGCTGGAAGGCATCGACATTGGCCCTGCGCAGCTGCGCGACCGTCTCCGGCCCGTTCCGCCGCGGTGCGACGCCCCAAACATAGCTCAGGGCGACGTACCTGTCGGTAGGCTTTGAGCGGACCAGACAGCGCTCAACTGCGTCGATGAGGTACACGGGGCGCCAGGTGGGCACGTCGGAGTCTTCGCCGCCGCTGCAGTGATGCTCATGCTCGGTGTTGCACGTATCCAGCCACTCCCTGATGCGCGGGATGGGGGATTGCCTGGTCGCCGCCGTCGCGCGACGCTGGATAGACGCCGTCGTCTCCTTGCGAGCCTGGCTGAAGGTGCCGCGCAGGCGCTCCGTGATGCTCTGTCGCTTGCTCTGCGACGGTGGATCGCGGTCGCGGTCGCGGTCGTGGTCGTGGTCTTGGTCTCGGTCTCGGCCTCGGCCTCGGTCTCGGTCTCGCGGCTCAGGCATGGTCTCGGTGTCCTGCGGACTGCGCGCGCGGGTGTGCTGCTCTCACCGGCGGTATCTGGCACGCCGTCTCGTCGCCAGCACGACGGCCATGATCTGAACTGATCTGGGCGATGATGGCGGCGATTGCCGAATTGCGCTCAGATGGTCAGCACGCTTGTTGCAAGTCGCGTGTTCAAGTGAGGCTGGCGCAGCACACCTCGGACGCTAGCCTAGGTCCCGTACGGAGCGCGCTGGCGGAGGGAGTCGCGCCTGTCCACTTGCGAGAAACGGAAGAGGAACCAGAGGATCCAAAGAATGCTGGTGTTTCGGCCACTTCCTTGGTGTGTTGGCGACTGGCTTGCCGTCATCTTGTCGCCATCTCGTCGGCCCTTCGCTCTTGCTGCTGGCCACAGTACGAGGTGGCTCAGGTGTGGCAGGTGCTATAGGCAACGAGCCCCTGCCACTTGGACATCACCGATACCGGCTGACGTCGTCATCCGGATTATTGGTGTTGTGTTCGCGGCAGATAGACGAGGCCTCACATTCAGACGTTGCTCCCTGTAGTTGCACGCATCCAGGCACGCTTGCCACGGATGAGCTTGCACATCCGTTCAGACGGCCTCGGCGAGTTTGCACCCGAGCCGTGCTCTTTTGCATCCCCATCGTTGCCGGCTGGCGTCCAAGTACCGACCCGGCTGCAACCTAATTAGGCAATTGTCGGGTGGGGGGGCCCCTTGCGTCTGACGTCGACCACGACAGACGATGCTCCATCACGCGCGCGGCACCTTGTGCGCACAACTTCTCCGGACACGCCTTCGCACATGGCGTGACGACGACTGATTCTCACCGAACGGCCTGGGACCCCCCGTCGGCTTCCATTCCCATCCGCACCGGCTCAACGCTAGCGACGGCGACGGCCTCGGACGGCTGACCGAACACGGCGCCCCGGGCCCTCGACGACGAGAGTCAGCATGGATCGCGCGAGGAGAGCCCTGGGGGCCGCGCCGTCTTCCGCAGCCGAGTATGGGCCCCTCGCAGGCGCCGACGACGAGCCCGCGGCGCTGGAGAGCTCCGCCGTCCTCGACACTCGCGACGACGACGACGACGACGACGACGACGACGTGCCCTTCTCATGGATCGAGTACTCCATCTTTGGCTTCCTCGGCATGGCCATGCTCTGGGCCTGGTATGTGCCTGACTTGCTGCCGTTTCCATGCCTACCTCACGTAGGCTGACGCCGCGCTCTAGGAACATGTTCCTCGCCGCCGCCCCCTACTTCGCCTCGCGCCTCGCCGGCGACGCCTGGGCCGCGGCCAACTACCAGTCAGCCATCCTCACCGTCTCGACCCTCACCAACCTCGGCGCCATCGTCGTCCTTACCAACGTCCGACGCGCCGCCTCGTACCCCTTCCGCATCAACCTCGCCCTGCTCATCAACGTCCTCGTCTTCACCGTCCTCACCTCCTCCACCGCCGTCTTCCTCGACGCCGGGCCCCGGGCCTACCTCGCTTTCCTGCTCACCGCGGTCGCCTGCACCGCCTGCGCCACGGGCCTCCTGCAGAACGGCGCCTTCGCCTTTGCCGCGAGCTTCGGCAGGCCCGAGTACACGCAGGCCCTCATGGCGGGACAAGGCGTTGCGGGGGTGCTACCCGCCGTGGCCCAGGTCGTCACCGTGCTCCTGTTCCCGCCCGAGCATGTGTCGTCTCCCTCCAGTGGCTCGGCCCGCGAAGGCGAGTCCTCCGCCTTTCTCTACTTCCTGGCTGCCGTTGTTATGTCCGTGACCGCCCTCATCGCCCTCATCCCCTTGGTTCGGAGGCACCACCGCTTCGTCGAGAGCCGCGTGGTCGAGCACCTTGCCGAGTCCATGACCAGCATCGAGGACGCCGAGCGCGCCGCCCGAAAGGCCACCTCCATGTGGCATCTCTTCTGCAAGCTCCGCTGGCTGGCCCTCGGCGTGTCCCTCACTTTTGCCGTCACCATGTTCTTCCCCGTCTTCACGGCCAAAATCCGCTCCGTGCAGGACGACCCGGGTCCCCTCTTCCGTCCCGCCGCTTTCGTCCCGCTGGCTTTCTTCTTCTGGAACCTTGGCGACCTCGGCGGCAGGGTGGCCACCATGCTGCCCTTCTCCCTCAAGCACAGGCCGCTCGTGCTCTTCCTTCTAGCGGCTGCTCGCGTTGCCCAGGTATTTCTCTACTTGCTCTGCAACATTGGTGGCCGGGGAGCCGTCGTCCCCAGCGACTTTTTCTACCTCGTCATCGTCCAAGTGCTATTTGGGTTGACAAACGGATGGCTGGGCTCGAGCTTCATGATGGCGTCTGGCGAGTGGGTCGACGAAGGGGAGCGCGAGGCCACGGGTGGCTTCATGAGCCTCTTCCTTGTCATTGGTTTGACGACGGGTAGCTTGCTGAGTTTTACGGTGTCTGGCATATAGGCGATGCTGCTGGTGTCAGCAGGCATTGGCGTTTTGTGAGAATCATGGAGATTCAACTTTCTATAGAGGCTGCTTCACCGGGGTAAGCCGTTGGTATTTACATCGCAGCGTTCATAAACACCATGTCCGAAGCAATAGATGATGCAAATGGCGCCGAGCATCGTGCTGTTATCCGATGCCGTCGGCCGCCTGTCCCTTTCGCCGCCGGTGCCACGGGAACAAACACCTAGCCACCCATAATTATATCCCGACGTCGCAGGACGCCCATTCCCTCAATGTGCGCTCTGGAAGCAAAGCGGAGCAAAGCGAGTGCCATAACAAGCTACCGCTGATGGCCCCTTGAAACATCTCGAACGGCGGTAGAGGGGTCGCTCGAGGGCTCCGCCTTGTACGGTTCCAGAAGCTCCTGCAAGGCGGCAACGTCCGTTTTGTGGTTGAACATCTTCACCCCCGCGTCCGTCTTGGCAACATTCGCGTCTCGCGTCTTCTTCTTGGCCCCGTCCCTCTCCTGGACGTTCAAGACTTCCGCCTGGTTGCTGCGTTTTCCCGATGCAAACTCGAGCACGCAAAGCGTTGGCGGATTGTAGTAGGACCCGCCGCACAAGACCCAGTCGGCCGTATAGAAGCCGCCGTCGATGAGTTCCTCTTCGGCACCGCGCCAACGGTCAAACTTGACAACCGGATCCTTCCAGTCAAAGTCACCCATGCGTATCTTGATGGATTGCTTGCGCCGATGGATCTGAGCAAAGCAGGTGCAGTCCCGCAGCGTCATGGCAATGATGAAGCAAGGGTCCGACCGTTCCGCGTACAGTGGCCCTAGCTTGTCGTGAAGATCCTGCTGAGCCTTGAGCTCGCGGATTGCGTGGTGATTCGCGATGCTCCTGAGCGCCTCTCGATAGTGCTCATCGCTACCGATGCCGGCGAGTTGCGGAGCAAGTCGGAACGGCGAGTTTGCCTGCCAGGGAGCGTCCTCGTTGACGAGAGCCAACGGGCACGGCTTCCTCTCGGGCAGTTTCCTGTCCCTCGATGGGTCTTTGACGAGATTCCGCAGCTCCATGGCGCACTGCCTACATCTAACGGCAGCCTCGGGAGCGCTGGGGGACTGCGAGAGCCACTTAGGCTTAAACTCGATCAGAACGCACTCGTCGGGATCTAAGGAGGTAAGCATGTGGAGGGATGGAGGGATGGACGGAAAGGTCGGGAGAGTCGTCTTACCCTGCGGTCGCATGTCTTCCACCAGAAAGCCCCAGTCGGTCTGGCCGATGAAGGTGCCTCTGAACTTGGCCTTGCGGGATTGGTCAACGTCGCGTAGAAACTTGTTGAGCTCATCCACCACGCCGGATTTGTGGAGGTTGACCAGCTCCTGTTGCACGGCATGGATGCCCAGGAGCGGCCTGATGGCGGCCTGGTAGAAGTCCTGCTGGACGAGGTAGTTGTACGTCGGCGGGTGGTTGAGGGAGGGCACCTTGGCGACCCTCAGGAGCAAGCCTGGGCCATGTCAGGGGATGAAACCGCCGGGGGGCAACGGGAGGCACGAACCAGTGAAGTCGGGGTCGCTGCAGCTGTGTCGGGGAATCTTGAACTCGAAGACGGCATTGGCGGCGCCCTCGCCGATAAGCTTGATAGGCCTCGTACCTCTGGGGAGTCTCCTCACGCGGCTTTGGCGCAGGCCGGCGCGGCCCTTGAGGCCAGGATCCGCGCCGAGAGCCTGGAGAAGGGCCATGTCTTGGGGGGTTACCCATGGGTCGTCATCGTCAAAGTCGCCCGCGACAGAGCCTCGGTTCGGCGTCGTGCTCTGGCTCGGAACAGAGATGCTCTCATCGGATATGTCGCCGGCGGAGTCGCCTTGATTGGAACCAGAATCTTCCGAGCGCTGGGGTGGCACAACCTGCAAGGCCATGATTGGAGGCAACGGCCCTGCAGGTCGATGCAAGGAACTGCGACTGCTGGAGGGCTGCTGAGGCTGCTGGAGGGCTGCTGGAGGGCTGCTGGAGGGCTGATGCATGGCGGGCTTCCGGCGAGGGGACACAGCAGCAGAGGCCGCCGCATCCAAGACCGCCCGGACGGCGAGGCTGTGGACGGGGAGGATGCCTCTACTTGACCATGTGCATCTGGGCGATGAATTGCAGCAGCGCGAGCATGGCGGTTGACCTGGGGACGGCGCGAGAGTTGGCGGAAGTGAGATTTCACACCACAGTGAGGTGGCGCCGCGTTTCCTTTTTCTGCGCTGGCTGCCCACCTGGCGTCGCGGTCCCTCTTTCCTCGAGCGGCGGACGATGCTGATAGGGGCAAGTGGTCAATGCAAAGGCGGCAATGGCAGCAATGGCATGTACGAAGCACGAGCGGCGTGCAGAATGCACAAGCCGGCGACGCACATTTCTCGGGCGCCGGATGCGCCTGTCGCCGGCGGTGGCTCGCCGGAACAGCGTTGGGCCTGAGCCCTGGCCTGGCAATTGGGGCGTCCGAGCGTTGATGCAGATTGCCGGCCACGGCTATGCGAGCCGCGTCAAGCCGCGCTGAGCAGGAACCACTTCGCCTGGCGGGCGGCGACGGGAACCTGTGCCTCGTGGCCACCACCAAGCCAAACCGCGCCCGGCACGGCGGCGCCTCGGCCTGCCATCGGCCTCGGGTTCGTTGCAGGGCCGGTCGCGTGAGAGACAGCTCGCGCCAGCAGGGCACGCGGCTGGACAGGGGATGCTCACGATGGGAGCAGCGCCGGACGCCACCGACACGGCCGTGGCCAGCGGATGCCGCCTATTGGGCCGGCCGCCGCTGGGGGCCCATCCGACACGCCGCTTGTCGCGGCCGTGGTGTTGACGCTGGCCGCGCTACGCTGTCACAGGGCATGGACGCGGCCTCGGGTGACCGTGTGCCTCTGCGTCTCCGCGCGTGCAGTCTCCAGACTGCAGCATGAGACGCATCGCACCGCATCGCATCGCATCCTTCTGCCGCGCATCCTTCTGCCGCGCAAGGGGGTCTCTGACCTGTCCAACGCATCCAGCGGGGCCACTCCGGCAGTGCTGACGGCTAGCTGCCCTGGCTGCGCTGCCGGACAAATTTCGTTAGCGGCGCCGCTGTTGCGTTGCAACGGCAGCCGAAAAACACGGCTCCAGCTTCACCCTGATCTCCAGCGATCCATCTCCCGTCCTCCCATCCGCCTCGGACCCGGAGCCTCCATCGGCCTGCCTCCTGGGACGCCGAGATCCAACACGGCGCGCCCACGCTCGCGTACCGTCCTCGCGATCGCGAACCTGCCTCCCCCGCGCTCCGGCGCCCGCCTGCGACCGCGCTTTGCCGCCTCCCCCTGCCTTCTCGCGCTCTCCGCGGCCGCCGCCCACGGCCCCTCGAAGCCTCCCTCGCATGGTCGCAAGACGCTGATTGCCATTTCAACATGGCCTTCAACTTCAACTGGTCGCCTCTGACGGCCGACGCCGACTTCTACCGCCGCGCGCGCGACCTCCTGACCAAGGCGCTCAACAAGTCGCCCAAGCCTCCCATCATCGTCGACGACATCCTCGTCAGCGAGTTCAACCTGGGCACCGTGCCCCCCGATCTGGAGATTCTCGAGATCGGCGACCTCGCCGAGGATAGGTTCCGCGGCATCTTCAAGATGTGTTACTCGGGCGATGCCTTTTTGACGCTCAAGACGCGGGTCCAGGTACGTGTCTTCCGCCCCCGTCGCCTGCTGCCACCGGCTCCGAGGATGCCCCATCGCCATCTGCCCGCCTGCGCGGCGTCCACCAAGCATCGCCAAGAGCCCATCCTTGGTCGCGAAACGTCGATGCCCCGGACAAGTGTCTGGCGCGCCCGACTGGCTTCCGCAGGGGGGTAACCTTCCGGCATGTCGCAAAGCTAACGTGCGTCGCCGACAACAGGCAAATCCCCTAAACACCTATCTATACTCCAAGCCGAGCTTCACCTCCCCGCAGCCGCTCGCCGCCGCTTCGGGGCTCACGATACCGCTGTCCATCACCTTGTCCGAGATCAAGCTCTCCGCCTTCATCATCCTCGTCTTCTCCAAGCAAAAGGGCTTGACCCTGGTCTTCCGCAACGACCCTCTCGAGTCCCTCAAGGTCTCGTCGACGTTTGATTCGATCCAGTTCGTCCGCGAGTACCTGCAAAGGACCATTGAACAGCAACTGCGGAACCTGATGATGGACGAGCTGCCCGCCATCATCCATCGACTGTCCCTTCGGCTCTGGTGTCCTGATCAGGCCAACAAAGGCACCGATACACCCCGCGAAGACGTGGACGAGATGGGAATCAATCCTTTTGCGAGCCCGCCGCTGGATCCTGTCGACGCGCACGGCAATCTTCTGGATCCCAACACCATCTCAGAGCTCACGCTCAATGGAGGCGGCGAGATGCAATCGCTGTTCTCTCAGAAGAATCTGCTACGCCTGGCTGCGCTGACCGACTCTCACCGAACACTGTCGCTCTTCACGCCTGGCATCCGAGACGTCGTATTCCGTGCGTGGTCCGGGCACGGAGACCGCTCGGAATCTGCCGCGTCGGCTCTCGCCACTCCCACTCTTGCAAAGACCCTTTCGTCGCATGGCGGTGGCAGCACCACCTATACATTTTCCGACCCCGGCACCGCCGCGCATGGTTATCTCCCTTCGAGATCGTCGCTGGTCAGCCTCAATTCGGCAGCGGCAGGCCTGTCTCACGGACCCGGCCACCGCTCACGGCCAGGGCGAAAGAAGAAGACGCGAGTTGTCAACCTCAGACGCTCGAGATCGGAAGCTGGCTCTACCGACGGAGCGCCCAGGGACAACTCATCAGACACCGCGTCTGTGGACGTGCCTTGCTCCGAGCCTCTGTTGTCCACCTCCATTCCCAAGGAGCCGGAATCACACGCTGCTGGAACTGCTGGTTCGTCCTCTGCCACGGTGCGCTTCACCCCGGCGCACAAGGACACCTCGTCGATGCGCCAGGCTTTGATGTCTGAGATGTACGAGAAGAATCTGGAGCAGACCGCATCCGCTGCGAGGGACCAGAAGGTCGCCGCCGAATCCTCGGGTCCTGCTTTTGAAGCTCTGCCAGAAAAGCCTGCAGCTGGGTTCCACAACGACGCTGCCCCTATCCGCGAGCACCCATCCAGCGGCTCCGACACCTCTTCTGTGATCCTCGAGCAAGCTTGGATCATGAAGATGGCGGACGAGATCGCCCGCCGCGTCTACGATGAAAAGAACCGTCAACAACAAGGCTTGTGGGACGAATCAGAAAACCCACCGCCTCCGGCTTACGAAGCCGCAACTCCCTGATCTCGTGAAAGCACACCAGAGACCTGTATATACACCCAGTCACTCGTTTGGGCCGTCTTTTTTTGTTTCGGCCTTTTGATGTACAGGCGTCGACGAATTCTTGGAGAGCCCGCTGCAGATCCCGCATATTGCTAGTGTATACTTGGACGGCGTTTCTTTTTACACGGCGCAGCGTGGGTCTGTTATTACCACGATACCCGACGAAGGGGTATCTGTGGGTTATTTGTGGTTCACGGAGCGGCGCCCGGGAGGGGAGCTCCGTGATATCGTGCTTATAGTCTTCTATGCTTCGCTTTTTGGCGGTTGGGAACTTTGCTTGAACAGCAGCAGCGGCCGCCGCCGCAGCCGCCGCCGCCGCCGGTCCCAGGGGGTTGAGAGCGCATGTGTACACTAAATCGGAGGGAGGGTTACGGGACTGGGACTGGGACTTGGGAATCGGGTGTGGGGACCGACGAGAGTTTAAAAGCTTGCGGAGATTACGTGTAGGAATTTGGTCCCGACCTAGGGAGGACGGGATGCATCATGGTTGCTTGCTTGCGTACGGCATGCGGCATAGCGTGCGAGCCGTTGGGGACGAGAACAACTCCAATCTTGAACGACATGACAATCACTGCTGGTGCGGGCAACTTTACTAGTGAACTTTACATCTGATGAGTCGCGGAATGCCGGCGTTACTGACATCGTTGATGTTCTCCTGGATATCCATCCGCCTGTCTGGGCCGTAGAGCCATCAGTAGACGGCACGCCAGCACCTCGTCCGTCTGTAGACATCCATGCGGTGTACTTCTCGACTACTGACCAGCGGCTGTCGTACCGTGGCCCATTCGCCCATCTGGGATGGGTCCCTCTCTGACGGTTACGCCTCCCGCGCCGCCGGTCTCGGCTCGCCACGGGCACGCACTTCTCTGTCCTCTAGCGGAGTATGCCGAGGCCGGCTGTCCCCGGTATGCGGCAGACTTGGTTCCGTGGCCCCGGCCGGGTCACTATCTGCTCTCTCTCCCCTCCGCGGCGCTAGAATAGACCCTTAGCCTTGCGCGTCGGCTTGCGCTGCCTTACTCTCTAAGAAGGCTTCGCAGCCGCCGCCACCGCCTGGTTCTCCACCTTGAGCCGCGCCAGCAGCTCCTCCTTGTCCCTCACCTCGACCATGAGCGTGCGCGTCATCTCCTCCGTCTTGGCCTGCGCCTCCTTGAGCCTCTTGATCTCGGCAGCCTCCGTCTCGCGGCTGAACGGCTGGCCGGGCCGGTTGTGGTTGGGGATCATGGCGGTGCGCTCCCACACGTCGCCGCTATCGGGAGTGGGCAGCGACGGCGTGGCCTTGTTCTTGCCCTTTCCCTTGCCCTTGCCCTTGCCCTTACCAATGCCGCCCGAGGACTTCCAGCCGCGGGGGACGGCGCCGGTGGTGAGCAGCTGGAAGAAGGCTTCGTAGGGTTCGTTGAAGAGTTGCTCCTCGTAGCTCCAGGCGCGGACCTCGCCGTGTTGCGTGACCATAGCCTGCTTCTCCTCCTCGGTCCGGCCATACGGGTGGAGGCGTAGGTAGTGGTACAGCGTCTGGGGCTTCTCGCCGGACTCGTTGACGTAGTAGAGCTTGATGGTGATGTCGAACTCGCCCCAGCCAGTCTCGCTAACGGCAAAGGGCCTTCCCTGTTCGCCCTCGACCACTGGGGACGACGGGGTCAGCCTCGCGGGAGACACCATGACGGGGGGCGGGAGCAGCGGGTCATACTGCGAACGTAGTTGGGGATCGACTCGTGCAGCTTGAACTGCACGCGTCGCACCCAGTAAGTGATGTCTGTATCCTCGAGGCCCTTGACAAAGACCTGCCACGAGTGTGTGTGGTTGTCGGGCGTCCCCGGCGGCTTGGGGTTCGAGTCGGAGAAGGGCACGGCGGTGCTGCCGACGATGAAGGGCCGGCGGATCTGCGTCAGCTTGACGCGCTTGCCCAGCTGGTTCGACGGCGCCATGGCGATGTCTGGGGCATCTGCGAGACGAAGCACGGCCGAGAGATGTTGGGCGCGACGATGTGCCGACGTCAAAGGTTTTCCCGGCCCGCTGGAAGAAGTGCTTCAGCCTTGCAGGCGAGCGCCCGCACCTACCTGCTTCGGGGTACGGGTATTAGCGCTGCAGGCCAATCCGGGCGCGAGCCAGCCATAATTCGGCTGCTAGACCCACCCAGTTGGCTTCAGCCTCGTTCGGCATGTACTCGTATAATGCTCCATGGCTTTTACGTGGATGCTGGAGCTCACATTTACAAGCCCTCATGACGTCTATTCATCTCAGCCTCGATCGCGCTCCGAACAGCTGCTGCATCCCCTAGGTTTCGCATCGTCTCGGGCTACCACCAGCAACTAGGTCTCTTCGAGACACTGCACTTCATCCGAGGCGCCCCCGTCGGGCATCATCTCACACGCCCTCGCAGCCATGTCGGCGGCCAAGAAGCTCGTCGTCTGCGGCGGCAGCGGCTTCCTCGGCTCGCGAATCTGCAAATACGCCGTCGCGCGCGGCTGGGACGTCACATCCGTCAGGTAAGGAAAACCCCAAGCACTCCCTTCCCGTCATCTCAGCGGCGCATCAAGACTCACCCTTGACCAGCCGCTCGGGAGAACCGCGATGGGACACCGTCACCTCCTCTCCCGACACACCCTCCTGGTCGCACGAGGTCTCCTGGGAGCGCGCCGACATCCTCCGCCCGGCGACGTACGCGCCGCTGCTCGGGGGCGCCGACTACGTCGTCCACAGCATGGGCATCCTGCTCGAGGCCGACTACAAGGGCATCGTCTCGGGCCGGGACTCGCCCGTGGCCGGCCTGCAAAAGATGTTCTCGTCATCGTCCGCCGGCAGGGGCGTCAACCCCCTCGACAGGAAGCCCCGCGAGGACATCAAGCCCTCGGACCCCAAGCTGCAGTTCTCGTACGAGGTCATGAACCGCGACAGCGCCGTCGCGCTGGCCAAGCACGCCGTCGAGGAGGGCGTCGGCGCCTTTTGCTACATCTCCGCGTGCGGTGGCGCGCCCATCATGCCGCCCCGGTACATCTCGACCAAGCGGGAGGCCGAGACGGCCATCGCGAGCAACTTCCCTGGCATGCGAGGCCTCTTCTTCCGGCCGCCATTCATGTACGACAGCTCGCGCAAGTTCACCGTGGGCATGGCGGCCATGGCCGGCGCCGGCACCATCTTCAACGGCCTGACGGGCAACTATCTCAAGGACTTCATGGGCGCCGCGGGGACGAAGCCTCTCAGGGTCGACGTCGTGGCCGAGGCGGTGGTGGAGGCACTGGGCGACGATGCGGTACGAGGACCCGTGGAGGTTCCCGAGATGGAACATCTCGCAGCCAAGGCATGGAGGAAGACCATGCTGTAGTGTATTCGTGTCCAAACAAAATAACCCCAACGCTAGACTGTACGATACCCGGGGGCGGCTCGGCTCGCATGTCAAAAATGGCCATACCACCCATGCTCTCTCTCATATCATCGTGCCCCTCTCGAAGCTGTCCCGAATATCCGCCGTGTACTTGTCGTAGAACCGCGACAGCTTCTGGTTGAACTGCTTGTTCTTCTCGTTGATGTACGTGATGTCGCCGTCGTCGCCACTCTTGGCCATGCGCTCCTTTCTCTTCTTTAGTCTCTGCTCCTCTGCTCGCCTCAGGTCGTCCACTAGACGGTCGACGGCCGCCTTGTCCGGCCTGTTCTGCGTAAACGTCGTCGAGTCGGCCGTAGAGTAAAAGGACCCGTCCTTGTCCACGGCGATGAGCTCGCCATCTTCAGTCTCAACGATATCCAGCCCGCCAGAAGCCGCGGCCTTTTCGATGGCCGCCTGCCTCTGCTTGTCGTAGTGCACCAGGTCGGGCTTGATGTTGCGCAGCTGCCGCTTGTAAACCTTGTTGCCCTCCTGGTGGCCATCCCGGAACGCGTTGTTGTCGCGATGCGCCATCTTCTTCTTCACCCGCTTGTCCCACCTCTCGCTTTCGTCTATCGTCCAATCCCACGCCCTCTTGCGCTCGAAATCCTCACCAGACTCCTCCACGTCAGCCTTGAGCAGCTTGTGTGACGCGATGGCGTGCTTGCGGTGCAGGGCCGTGAGTTGGCTGGGGTCGCTGGCCAGCCGCTGCGACTCTCTGGTGGCCTCCTTGAGGTTCGTCTCGGAAGACGTCTTGGCCCGGGCTTGCAGAGCCTTGAAACGTGCCATCCGCTCCTTGGCTTTGGCGGCGGCATCGATGTGTTCGGATTCGGTCTGTGGTTCGGTCTGTGGTTCGGCCGTCGCCTCTGTCGTCGCCTCGGTCGCCACCTCTGCTGCAGGCTCGACTGTGGTCTCAGCAGGAGCTGAGTCTGGCTCTGGATGGTGTATATTGCCGTTCTCCGCATTATGCTTGGTCGCCGTCTGCTCGGCGTTGGATTCTTGCTCTTGCTCTGCTGCTGCTGCTGCTGCTGCTGCTGCTGCCGCCGCCTCAGTCGTCGCCGCCGCCCTGGTTCTTCTCTTCTTCGCGGGCGGCGCCATGTTGTGATATCAGCGTCGTGAATAGAGCGTCTTTCCCACTGTTGGCTTCCGGAGGTGCCAGGCTGGTTGTTGTGCGACGGGTGTGGATATGTCCATGTGAGGTTGCGCCAAAGTCGAGTGGATGCCGCTGTCTTCCGGATATACGTGGCTGCGCTTCCGGGGCCTACCTACTAGCCAGGCACCTGCGAAGTAACCTCCAGAAGTCCAGATCCACCCAAACTCAGCGGGCTTGTTAGCGCAAGTTCACGGCAACTTCCAGGCATTATTATCCGCCTGGAGATTTCGATCGCGCGTGGCAGCTTCAGCGTCCCGTCGTGTCAGGTCTTCATGGTCATGCCATCTCGCCATCGCCGATAGCGCCGCCTCACACGCCCCTCTAGGCCCATGTGACCGCCTCCAGCATTGATCCCCTCCCAAGATGATACGCTCAGCAGCGTCCCGGGCACCGCCGTTCGCCAACGCGGAGCTGTGCGCCGGAGCGCATCAGAGGAGATTCAAGACCTTTGTCCGCCGCGTCGACAAGAAAGACGAGGTCTACTACACGCTCGCCAGGAAGGGATCCTCCCCGGACCCGGATTCGCCGGTGCAGCATGACTTCTTTGAGATGCCCGACCTGCTGCTGGATCTGGACGCCGTTGGGACCAAGAACGTCCGCTCGTTCGAGGACGACGACGAGCAGCGCATGAAGGGCAAGTGGGCCGTCGTGCCGAAGCGCACCGCTGTCAGGGCGCGGCTGAAGCAGTTTGAGGAACAGGTCTACGAGTCACGGCGCAGGGCGCATGCGATGTTGTCACAGCCGACGAATATCTGGCGCATCACGCCTCATGACATTCTTTCGGCTGCGCTCCGCGGTGCTTCCGGAGAGAGTCAGGCAACGCAAGCGTCAAACGAGACGCCGGGTTTGCAGAAGGAGCCGGACATTCTCAAACAGCTACGCATTGAGAACGGCATACCGCCACACGCAACTGAAGAAGATGAACAGCTGCTACGCTGGATGATGCTGCGGCGCAAGAGCCTCGAACAGCCCATGCAAAAGCGAGAATCGGCGGCACCGACTCCGCTGCAGTTGGCAGAGGCTCTGGGACAGCAGACATGCATCACCGGCGTTCGGCGGCTGGTGTTCCAGTGCCTCGCCGCCGGGACGAGCATCGCCAGCTTCAAGTCGCCGCCGGGGTCCAAGCCGGACCTCCCGCTCGCCATCAGGGAAGCATGCGAGCGGGTTCTGCGTCAAGACGGCGGCGACGGCGCTTCCGTTGATGGGACGTTGACATTTATCGGCAACCTGTCAGAGAGGCTGTCGAGACTCAACGCAAGTGTCGGGGCACCACTCTGCGGACTCGGGTTAAAACTGTCGGCCGGGACAGGGCTTCTGGAAACGACATCGGAGTGGCTGTACCGCGGGCACGATGCCAACTTATGGAGCAGCGATGCCGAGGCGTCAAAGGATGTGCTGTCTACGCTCGGCTCATTACGCTCTACGTTGAGCAATGCACAGCAGGCCGGACTGCATGACGTCCACAGCCGCCAGCTCCTCTTCCAGCTGTTGACGGGAATCGACGAGAATGACGCCATCTCGCCCGACTCATTCAGAGCTCTGGTCACACTCCACCTGGAAGACGACAGCCACGTTCCGGCGCAGCGAGCCTCGGAGATGTACGAATCCTACATCCTGTTGCTTGGGCAGCTGGGGGCAACGAGAATGCTGTGGAAGGAGTGGCGCCTCTCCGCACCGCAAGCTCGCAAGCGGTTAGACGACAGGATCGTCGCCATGTTCGGGGAAGCAGCACGCCGGTCAGCCCTCGTCATGGCGGCGTCGGATGGCGAGACGCGGTCAGATCTCAACCTCGACGAGTGTGCTACGCGCGACTATCACGCCATCGAGATGCAGGATGTCGGCACATGGCGGCACGCGGCGGGTGCTTCCAAAGAGGAAGTCGAGATTGGAGACGTTGCGTCAGCACTCGACTTGCCGCTGGAGGGTTGGAAGAGACGGGTGGAGCGACTGCCAGAGCGGCGGGCTTGAACTAGGGAGGTTGAAATGCGTAGATTAATCTTGCGTGGGGAGTAGGGTTTAGCTGGACAGTGGCGTTTAACCCGGCCATGGCGTTTAAGCTGGACAGTAGCGTTCAAGCTGGATATCGGAGACGGGGCATTCATTCCCAGGGCGTGTTAAACCTGATGCGGTTGTTGTCGTGTGTATGATGCGATCCGAGCGACCCGTGGGACGTCTCCATGCTCGGCACGAGGAGTCGCCAGCGGCCGGGATACCCCATTCGTCAACTGAGACATTTTCTAGCGTCGCGGTGCACCGGCCGCGTGGCATCAGACGGGGCCACTCACGGGTCGACGTGTGGGAATCTGGATTGACTGATGCGCGCAGAGATGGCACAGCTTCCGGAAGAAGAGAGTCGATGATAACAACCGCAGTCCCGGGATCGGTACCTGCAAGCTGCTTGTTCCTCGGCGGCGTCGACGTGACAGTCGAGGCCGAGAGCCGGCAGCATTGGCCCCACAACACTGCCGTCGTCATAGGGATGCAACGTTCCCATAATAGAACTCGAGCCCTGCCAGAGAAGGAATCCAGAGAAGGAATCCCAGAGAAGGAATCGGCTTGGTACCGCGACAGCGGAGCAGCGTACGAGTGGCTCCCTCCCTGGATCAGCCGCCGCCAAAATAAATTAAGTTAAAGCAAAGCCACGCTGATGTCCTCGCAGGGCGAGAGGATACGCCGCGCGTCAGTACGAGTATGCACAAGGCGGTGATGCCTCGGTGGGCCATCTGCACCTGTTCTCCATGGAAACTCTGGAGACGTGCCTCTGGGGCGGACGGGTACCACTTCTGTGCACGAGCCGTCGAGTGCAGAGCGACGAGTCAGCCCTCGGGCTCATCATGTGCGCAAGTGAGCGACGTTGTAAGATGCATGAGCGTGGGGCAACGATTGGGCGACGGCGAGGATCGTATTCGACCAACCTCCCCTTGCTTCGCCTCATATATATCGAAAAGCCTTCCGGGCGAGCGACCAGTCGTGCAATAAAGGCGGCCCGCTGGCGCCGAGGAGGCGGCACGGCGAATGGGCCGGCGACACCCGTGGCAGCCTGAAGGGCCTCTGACTGGCCTGGAGGACGGGCGAGTGAGAGGTGCCTGCGTGGACCGTGGCAGGAGGGCGACAAGGCCGGCAAGCCGAGCGCGGCGAGGAAGCCTCCATCTGGGCAGAGGCAGGACGAGAGCCGGGACAGGGTGCGCCGGCATGGACCCCGACCAGACTGCAGAACCTTGAGGGTCCGGGAAGGGTGTCGGATTGGCCGCGGGCGAGGCGCGTGCAGGGCAGGCCAACGAGCGACGACTGACGGCTGCAGGCCCGGCGGCAGATGCAGACGGCTGCAGGGAGGCTCGACGGACGGTGCGACGGCGGGCAGCGCGAGCTGGTGGAGCAGCGCCAACGCGGCGGCGGCAGGTCGAGCAAACGGCCGCGATGCCAGGCGGGCGTGGATGGTGCAAGGCGGGCATGGCGCAGGGCCGCATGCCGCATGCCGCATGCCGCAGAGAGACAAAAAAAACAAGCAGCGCGGCGAAGCAAGGAGCGGCGGCCGGGCGTCGCCCAGGCTCCGTTTCGAGCCGCGCATCCGTTTCGGCAGGGCGCAGGGCGGATGACGACATGGCGCCGCGGGGCGCCGTGCTCGAGCCAATTGCCGGCCGGCGTGCGGCGGATGAATCATGACGGCGGCACCGCGCGCGCCGTGGCGATTTGTGACGGAACCGGAAATGGAGCCACCGTCAGCGCCAGCCCGGGCCCGACCCCTCCGCGGCCGCCGCTGCAGGCGCTGGAAATCGAATCGATGCAGCGGCCGGCCCACCTGCGCCCCGGCCATCAGGAACGAGCTGCGAGCGCCGCATGTCCTCGGCCCTGTGCCCGTCGTCCGCAGGTACCTACGCGCGTGCGGCGGCGGCGTGCTTCGTGCCGCTGGGAGGCTGCCGTGCTGTATGCTCGTGATCCGACCTCCCGTCTCTCGTCCCCTGCGTGTTTCACTCTCCGTCGCCCTCATTCAACCAGAGGGCCCCCCGCATTGTCCATCAATCATCACTCCGCACGATTTCATTTGCCTGTCTCAGGGCGACGCAGAAACAGCGCGCCGAGCCTCTGCACCTGGCCCGGCTCCAGGCGTCCGTTCCAGGCGTCCGTTCCAGGCCTCCGTTCCAGGCGTCGGGTCCACACGCCAAACCTTCGCCCTCGTATCTCCGGTTCTCGGCAGCACGACAGACGACCAAGAGTCCAGTCACACGCCCGCGCGACCCTTTGTGTGCGGGTTATTTATGTCTCGGTGCCTCGCGCCCTTCCCTTTCTCATAAGCGCGGCCCCCTAGTCCTGTCTCGCGAGACCCAACGTCCATCGCTCAACGAGTCTCGTTCCCGCGCTCTGCAACGGCTGTCCGCCCCAGCCCAGCGCCTGCGCCAGCCCCAGCGCCGACCCCCAACTCGCTCCCGACGCTCACTTACACGCACTCAACCTCGCACACGCACCCGTCGACCGCACGTCGCCATCACCACCACTGCCCTCGCCATCCACCCGTCGCCTGCACCGCCCGCTTATCGCGAAAACACGACGGGAAACAGCAGTCACACGACCACTCCCGGCGTCTTCCCCTCACTTCGCGACGCGCGATAGATAATCGCACTGCCGAATCGAATTCCTCGCCCCGGGCCTGCTTATCTGCCGGAGCCTTCTGTCTATCAACCACCCGCTTGCCGCCGCAACCCTGCACTGCGCATTTTGCATTAATATTAT
>NRSZ01000328.1:17149-32769 GCA_002901185.1 Tolypocladium capitatum | reverse complement strand
GGGGGGGGGATGGGATCCGGTCGTTGCGCGTCTCAGAGGGGCGTTTCGCGATGTCGCAGTACGTACAGTGCCAAGGTCGTCGTCGTAGGCGCAGACGTGTCGCCTCGCTGCAGCCGCACGGCACAGCCTCCTGACGGCGAACAATCAGCGCGCGGTAGTGGGACGAGCAAGCTTCAGCGTCGTTCATTGACCAGCTGCGCGGGCACCGATTGGTTTTGTCCGTCCGATGGCTGCGGCAGAGCCAGGCGCTGTGTGCACGTGGCTCGAGCTGCGTTTGCTGCTTGAGACGTTTTAGATGGTCCGTTGTCGTCAGCAAGCAAGGCGAGGCCAACAAGCAAGTTTTGGAGAAGCGGCAACTGGACCTCAAGGTACGTACCTAGGTATCTCCGCTGCGCGCGCCACCTCGGGCACTCAGTCCATCATGTCCCAATCAATCCAACACACCGTCCATGCCGTCCAGCAAGACAGCATCCAGTTAATTACCTACCTACCATCATGGATCTGCGGCCAGATTTTTGACATCATGGGGGCGGCTTTGGTCTCACTCGCGCTCGACGTTCGGCGTGTCCCAAACCACCCAAACGTACCAAGTCCTCGGTAGAAAACGGCGTGAATTCCGAAGGCAACGCATTTTCTACGCATCTATGATCATTCGTATCACTATTAATATCGCCGTCGAAGGCGCCGCAGTTATCCGAGGCGCAGGGCATCGCCGGGCACCGTAGGCATCGTGAAGCTTTTACTTTTAGCTTTGCCTCGCCGCAATTGCACGTCGCAACACCGACATGAACAATCGCTTCATCACGCTGGAGAATTGGTTTGTTATTCTATTCTTTACATATTTCCTCACTAATACTGACAGGCATGCCAACTTGGAGATCAGTGGTATCAACAAACGAATCTCAGGCAGACCATTCCAGCGTTCTGCAGCATTACTCCATGAGCGAGCGAACCGGACAGCCAATCCCCAATTTCCCACGAACAAACGCATGAGCTTCCGGGCTGCTCGGAGACTTTAGTGTGCTCGATCCGAGGACTAATACCGCTTTGACAGTAGAGTTATTATTACCGTATATTAGAGGGCCCCGGAAGCGTGAATTGCAGGGGAGTGAAGACGGGGGTGCCGCAGCCGTCATACCTTGCCTTACCTAGGTACTTCTACAGGCCTGGGTCACGGGACGAGTGCCGCCGGATGGCTTTTTTCGACGACAAGGCAGAGTCCCACCCAGCCATGCCACGACTGAGCCTCTAACGGAGTACACCTGCTCAACGCTCAAGCATAAGGTTTACACGACGAAGACGTGAATAAAACGCCAACGCCAACGCCGCCATGGTGTGCGCCAAGTGCCAGAAGCTCTCCAAGAGCACGACGCTCGCCACGCCCGAGGTCAAGAAGAAGAGTGAGATGTATTACGGCTCGTCCGCCAGCTCCTCCTCCAAGGCATCGGGCTCCAAGTCGACTACCCTGGGCCATAATGGGATTGGAAAGGTAACGAACTGCTGCTCTTTGCCGCCTCGTATCATTGCTGACCCTGGTTCAGAGCAAGCTTCTGTCCAAGTCGGCAAAGAACCCATATGCTCAGTACTCTAGGTGAGTGACGCTCACGGCTCCAAGCCCTCGTCTCCGGTCACTAACTCTCATCCGCAGCTCGTGCACCAAATGCAAGACCAAGATTACTCAAGGGCATTCCTTTTGTCATACTTGTGCGTATAAAAACGATGGCAAGGCTAACCCTCATCCACATCGCAGATCTGCCTAGTTAGCTAACAAAGAATCACAGTTTGTGCCATGTGCGGCAAACCGAACAAGAAGAGCTTGTCAAAGGCACCGGTTGTCTCCGGGCAAAAGTTCTCTCTAAAGTGAAGCATGGTGCTCGTCTCGTCCAACGACGACGCGCAGCCCTTACCGGGATCAACTTTACGAATCCGCCGAGTCCCGGTCAATGCCACGGGTAGATTCATCCTTTTGCGTCACGGACACTATTTGCCTCGCAGTCGCCAGGCGTTGTTCGTCGTGGAGAGGCTCTTGCAGCAGAGTTGAGACGATTGACTCGGGAGTCTAATACCGACGATTTTAAGCAAACCAAACTCGCGGCTCGGGTAACATGCGAGGGCAATGCCACCGGGCGACCACCCCTTGTACATGGCAACAGACCCGCCGCGTTCATTTATAGCGCCGACTTGGTGGCCCCATTCAACACACCTTCCAACCACTTTGCAACCTGGCCGTTGACGTCTTCGCTTGCCCCCGTCAGCGCCCAGTGCGAGCCCGCCACCTCTCCTCGAGTCAGCCTGGGCATGTACTTCTCCATGCCAACCGACATGGACGGCGGCAGCGCAGTGTCTCTGGACGCTGCTATGAACAGCGTCGGCATCTCCAGCGTCACGGGCTTGTCGGCCAGCGGAAGCTCGTCCTCCCAGTTGATCTTGCGGGTGCGGTACCAGTTCAACGGCCCATGCAGCTGCGGCGCCTTCTGGAGCATGTACTGCCGAACGTAGTAGTCGAGCTCCTCATCCGAGAGCAGGGCGCATCTCCTCAGCTTTGGAAGGTTATCGAGCAGGACGCCCTTCTCTGCAACAAAGGCGATCTCGCGATCGGGACCAAATCCGCCCCACATACCGTTGAGGAACTGGCGCACCTTTTCCTCGCCCTGAATGGTGTTCTCGACCTCGGGTCCCTTGAACTGGAGCTGGTAGGTAAAGTTGGTTAACTTTCCGGCAGCAATCATGTCCTCTAGGGCGATCCAAGGCTTCGTGGGCGCGTTGAAGGGCGTGCAGATGCTGAAGACGGCCTTGATCAGCTCGGGGTGCCACAAGGCGACGCGCCAGACGAGAGCACCACCCCAGTCGTGTCCGCCGAGGATAATCTGGCCATCGCCAACGAACTTGCGGGCGAACTCCTTGATGTCCGCAGACAGGCTCTTGAACGAGAAGGCATTCAGGTCCTCGGGGGTATCCGTACCGCCGTAGCCGAGCATGTCGGGCACGACGACGCGAAAGCCCAGGGATATGAAGTACGGGACCTGGTAGCGCCAGCCGAAGCCCATGTCTGGGAAGCCGTGGATGAGGAAGATGGTGTCCACGGGCGGGTTGGTCTGTGGCTCGCCGACTATATACTTGTAGGTCTTGCCACGGATCTGAGCCGACTCGTACTTGACCCGGGGGTCATTGGGGATCAACTTGCTGGTATCCATGCCGCCGCAGTACGTTCTTTCTGGCTGCTGGAAGGATTGGGAGCTGTTGCTGTCGGGTCCTGCATATGGGCGTCAGTCCCGTATCTTCTGAGCGTAACATGTCACTGCTGATGGCGCTGCAATGGGGACGGGACAGATTCGCCTGGGGTATTCAGCCCGGGAAAGCCACGTCCTCGGATGGAAGCAACGAGGAGCGTCAAGAGAATCAAAGATTTCAAGTCTGGCAATCGTCGTGACTTACAGGTGATGATGCTCTCTCGCAAGCGTCAGCCACTCTCGCGCTACCGCCGTTGCGTCTGAGTCGACAATCCGTATCAAGGACCTGCCGAGTCGTAAACGACGACCAATGACGGCGCTGCTCGTAGACAGAAAACGTATCCCCAACGACGCGGTCTATGAAGCGCCAGTTGCTGGCCTGTTCAACGCGAAAACTGGTAGAAACGTGGTCCGGGGAGCAGGCTGGTTGGTGCTGTCTGTCGGCAATTTGGAGCGGGGTGGGCCGAGGGGAAACGCCTCAGCCGGCCGGCGGGTACAAAGCCGACGTGTGACGTAAGACGAGAGTGGATGCAGTTCCATTGAGCGTGATGATTCCACGACCCTGTCGAGCTGCGCGTGAGGATGGCGTGGGACAAGGTACGGATAGTCGACGGCGAATGGTGGACTGAAGAGAGACCCAACGGAGCTCTCCAACGGAGCTCCGCGCACCAACGAGCTCCAGCCGCCATGCGTTGGTTGCGGTAGTACGGAGCACTCCGTAGCAGCGAAAGCTCAAGGTCCGGGCCTCCTTTGAGAGTGTCGGGTTGGCTTCAGCCGCCGTGGGAAACAAACCGTCACTGGTGCCACGCAAGTTGGCTCGAGATGCTTGACGGCCAAGGAGATGTGCTGCACTCTTTGATGATGGTCTCTGCATAAATACAGTAATTTGAGAAGCTCCTCCAACGCCAAGCTATTCCGATATCATAAACGGCAAGTACGCAGCCATTTCCTCGTCTCCTCCTTACTCCACGCACGTAGTAGTAATACAGCAGAGAACAAGGCCGTACGCCACCTCCACCGGTCACCTAGTATATGACCATGTCCTCTTCTGCCTCCACCAGGATGTCACCCGAGTCGTCATGGAGGTCGTCGTCGTGGGCCGACTTGGGCTGCTGTTCAGCGCCGGCAAAGTTAGCGGCAGGCCTAGGGGGTGAGGCCTCAGGCTTGGGTGCCGGCACAGGAGGCTGTTCCGTCCGGCAGGCGTCCGAATCCCTCCTCGGCCCAAACCTGCCGAGATACCCCTCCCTGCGTGACTTGAAGTCTTCAAGCTCCCTAGCTATGCTGGCCTTCGTCTCGCGGATCTGGTCATCGATCGTATCCGCTTCCCTGGGAGTAGGCCTCCACGGCAGGTAATACTGCAGGCCACGATTAGCACAGGCACGAGTCTCGCCAACAGATCAAAAACTCACAAGCTCAGGCTTGGATCTGGTCCGCAGGAACTGCGCCAGCTTGAGCTCCTTTGCGTGTTTGTTGCGCATCTGTGCCACAACTCAGCATCAGCACTCGGGAGACGAGGCATAACACGGTCGCACTTACCACCTGTTCCTCCCAGGCAACCTGCTGCTCCATGCGCATCTTTTCCAGTGCCGCGCGCTTGTCCGACCGCTGCCTGTCATCCTCGGCTGTCTGTTGTTGCATCTTTTCTTTCTGGCGGCGCTCAATCTCCAGACGACGCCTCTGCTGTGAGCTGGTGGTGGACGGCTGGCTGAGGGTGCTGAGCAGGCCGCCGAACAGACGCTTTCCGCGCTTCCTCTCCTCTTGCGTCACCACCGATTCCCTGCGCTCTTGTTCGATGTTGTGACCTGCCAGTTTTCGGTCGGGTGATGCCCATCGCTTGGGCGGCGGACGGGAGCCATCGTCGTTACTTCTCTGTCGCGCGCGCTTCATGGAACCTTCGTCGGCCGATGCCTTTCTCTTGCGGTTTCCATCGTCGACGGGGCTTCCCGCGTATACATTTGATGGCGGCGCGGGCACATCAACGGGAGTCGCTCTGTTAGGTCACCAAGCGTTAACCATCACTGCGGGTTTCCAGGGAGGCAAGGCTGAGAGGTACGTACTCGTCTTCGGGAGCCATTTGTTGATGCCTAGCTGCTTAGAGCATCATCACATCCGGTCGTCAAATGCTCCGTTCCGCCGGCCAAGAGAATCGCATTTACAGGGTTACTCGAAGACGATGGGGCGAAGGAAAAGACGTTGATGACGATGAAGCGACCTAGAAATTCAATGCCCACCCACGAACGAAATAATTACGTTCTTAGCAGTTTGCGGAATGGCGGGGCCGAGGTTGGTCATCCTGGATCCACGCTACTAGCAAGGCTGAGAAATCTCGAGGGGCGGATTTCTGAGCTCCCCCACTAAAGCTTCCACCACCACCACCACCACCACCACCACTACCTACCACCCAAGGTGGCTTGATAATATAAAGCAGCCTCCTCGCGCCCTTTGTTTCCAGCGTTCCTGTTCCTCCTCCTCCTCCAGCATGTCTCGTCACCACCCGTAAGTCCCCCCCCCGGCTCCTCCTCCCGTGAAGCACGCCACGGTGCTAACGCTGGTCCCCCAGCGACCTCGTCATGTGCCGCAAGCAGGCCGGCATCGCCATCGGCCGCCTCTGCGACAAGTGCGATGGCAAGTGCCCCGTCTGCGACTCGTACGTGCGCCCGACGACGCTCGTCCGCATCTGCGACGAGTGCAGCTTCGGCAACTACCAGAACAAGTGCGTCGTCTGCGGCGGCGAGGGCATCTCCGACGCCTTCTACTGCTTCGAGTGCACGCGCCTTGAAAAGGACCGCGACGGCTGCCCCAAGATTATCAATCTGGGCAGCTCGAGGACGGACGTGAGCTCTCTCCCTGTCTCCCTTGCCTGTGTTTTCATCCGTGGTACGGCAGACGCTGACGGACGTGTGCCTCGTAGTTATTCTACCAAAAGAAAACGAATCGGACGACCAACTACTAGCCATGGCGTGCCCTGGGTTGGGCCTCGGGTCGTTGTGAAGCAGGTGTTACCTAGGCTGCTGGTTAGCGTCTCATGTTACGAAGGCTCGGCGTTTGACGGCGTATTCTGGGATAGGGCGCAGCGTGTTGTCATGTCAGGTTGTCGCAGCGTGAGGCTGGGCTAGATTTTGTTTTTAGAGTGATGCACCAGGATGCCTGCAAAAGTGGTGGAATACAATATACGAGTTGTTCATTCAAGCGTCCTATGCTGAACAAGGCACCTGGTAGTTTCTGCTGCCATTGGTGATGCTCGTAACATGTCCGCGGGGACGTTCATTCAAACTGCTGCGTGCGAATGCCACCCAAACCCTCAAACTCCTCGTGATGCAATGAAATTTTGTACAGTACAGTTATGTGGTCAGCTCCAGTCGGCCAGGTCAGATATAGCTGACCTTGGTCCCCATGCCCGCCGTGGCCTTGACCTTGTTCCACGACGCCCCCAGAATGCGCTGTATCCGCTGTCGGATGCCCTTGTGGCCGACCATGATGAGTAGGCCCATGACGAACGCCAGCAGCCTCATCAGCAAGACCGGCTTTCTGTTCAACGAGGTGGCGAGCTCCTGTATGGCCGTGTGCAGGCGGGACAGTATCATGCTTGCCTGCCCCGTGAACGTCCGAGGTACGACGGCCTTGCCGTTGGGTCGGGAGACGGAAGGCCGTGGCGGCCGCTGCTGTGGTCTGCTTTGGCGCGCTTTGCTGCCGCTACCCGTCGTATTGCCCGGCATCTGCTCGATGCCGTAGTCGACCTCGCTCCCCTCCCTCCGCACGCGCTCCTCCGCTGTTCGTTTCCGCTCCCTCTCCTCGTTCTCGGCCCTCTGTCTCCTGGCCTGTTCGATTTCTCTCCGCAGCTCGTCCTCCTGCCGCCGACGCTCTTCCCGCTCCAGCCGCTCCCGCTCCAGCCGTTCCTCCTGCAGGCTCTGGAGCGCCTGCAGGAAGGCTTCCCTGCGTTCGTCGTCGAGGACGGAGCTGACGCTGATGAATTCGCGGGCGTAGTCCCACTCGTCGTTGCGGAGCAGGACGTGGAGCGTGTACAGCTCTAATATCTTGACCCTGGCGTTGAGGTCCCTGGGGGTGTTTGCACCGCTCGTCCCCGGGGCTGGCGACCGGTATCGCTGGCCGGTGCGGGACCCGGGGGCTGGCGACCCGGCGAGCTTGCCGGTCAGGTCCAGGTTGGGCGCGTTGGACGAGGCCAAGTACGTCTCCAGCCTGCGCTGGTTCAGGGTCTGGTCGTGCGCATGTGCCAGCAGCAGCGTTGCCCTTGCTGCCTGTCAGCACGGGCCTGGGTTTGCGTGAGTGGAATATCCAGGACGGAAACTTACAGGTTGATGACGACGTCAGAGTCGACGTCCCCCTCGACGCCGTGGTATCCGCTCCTGACCACGTCCTCCCAGACCTCTCCGTCTCGGACCCTGTTGCACAGCGCCCTCCATTCCTGGTTGCCAAAGGCCTCCTTGCCCTCGTCGGGCTCCATCTCAACAATGGCATTGAGGACCGTCAGGTACAGGCTCCACACCTTGATGCGCGTCGTGCGCGACGCCGCTGCCACAGGGGCGGGCTCTCCGTCGTCGGCAGAGCCAGGCGGGGTGATGAGCGGCGTCAGAGTGGTCAGCGCCTCGGGCAGGCGACGCGTCAGGAAGAGGGTCGAGGCCTGGCGGTATGTCTTGGATATCTGAGACGGATGGCGAGACGCCGTGGTGGAGGACGAGAGGGACGATATCGACGAGGAGAGGAGGCTGCGGGCGAAGGGCTCCGAGGCCACGGCAGGGCTCGTCCCGTTGCGGGACGCGTTGAAGGACGACATGGTTGCGGCTGTCTTGTCCCGGCGGCGCCTACCGTCTCGTCGTGGGCCTCGGGTCTCGCTGGCGGGCCGTGGCCGGTTGTTTGTCGAGCAACGTGGGGTGCCGGAGTGCGGGAGAGGAGAGACAGCGGTGGTGGTGATGGTGGCTCAAGACCAGGCGTGTGGTGTTGTGGCGGTTGTCCGCGCCGCCATCAGAGGAGCGACGAGCTCGCAGAGAAACGGATGGATGGATCGCCTCTCAAAGGCAAACCCGCGACGGCATGACATGTGGGCGCCCAGCATTCCTCAGGGCGGGTGCGGGTGCGGGTGCGTGGAGAAAGAAACGCTGGCGAGAGGGCGAGGCCTTGCTCTGTTGCCTCGGCTCGGCGAGAGCTGCGGAGTGGGCAGCTGCAGGGGTGGTTGGCGAGGTTCGCAGCGCGGCCGCGTGCCGTTAGCGGTTGGTCGACGCGAACCTCCGCTGCCGCATCGCATCGCAGGCTCTCAGCGTGTCTGTCCCAGGATTAACGGACACGAGGCGCCGTTTCGAGTGCTCGTCGGTTCATGCCAGCGCTGCCCAGGAGGACAAGCGCCGTCCATGCCTCCGCTTGGTCCAGGCCTTCGTCGTGGGCCCCTGCATGTGCGGTTATTTAATCTATGCAGAACCCAAAAGATGCTCCTCAATATCAAACCCCGTGGTATCGTCAACGATAACGAAACGCCCCCGCCTCATCTAGGATGCTCATGCGACGCAACGCCATCGATGCGTCCCGAGTGAAACGGTCGCCTGCGGGCTCGGCTTCTACGCCTCTGCTCCTCTTCTGCATCGTCGCCTCAACGACAGTCCCCCTCCTCCTCCTCCCCCTCCTCTTCCCCCTCCTCTTCCCCCTCCTCTGCCCTCGACACAATGATGCTAGTGTCCTCCCTGCCGAGCATCGATGTCCCGGCCCCAGTCAGTTGCTCCTCTCTGATCCAGCCAGACTCCACGGCAAAGCACACGACATCTGCCGCGGAGCCAAAGCAAGGAACGTCGTCGTTGGCATCGGGATCCAGATATGCCCACATCTCCTTCGTCTCCATTCCGAACCGGGCGAGCTGCTTCCTGTCCCCCACGAAGTTGTCGACCAGGTACTCGTACAGGTACGCAAGCCACAGCACGTTGGTATACGGGGCGTACACGTCCCACGAGAGCGGCCCGTCGACGCCCTTTGCGTATGGCGTCTTGTGCCCCTCTGGCGGGATGCACTTCCGGTCGGCGCGGAGGAGAAACGACCGCATCTGGCGATACACCCTGCACTGCGAGCCGTGGGTGCTGGTGAAGAGGCCGAGGTCTCTCTCCAGGTCGAATGCCACCGGCTTCGCGTAGTCGACTGACAAGTCTTCGGCTCGCGACAGCCCATAGTCCAGGATGGTAATGTCGAGGCCAGAGTTGCCGAAGAAGCCGCTGGAATTCGTACGCCTCTCCCGCGGAGGCTTCACCCGCCTGACGCAGATGTTTCCTTCGTGCAAGTCTCGGTGCTGCTGGTTGTCAATCGAGGCACCGCCAAGGGGTGCGGGCATCCTACCTCGAACATGGCGAGATCCTCGGCCCTCGCCAGGGCGATTGCTTCGAGTAAGAAGATATCCCAGAGCTGGCTCTCGTCGGTCAACTCCCAATCCTCCAACGCAGTGCCTGCGTCCCCAAGCTCGACCACCAGAAACTTAGTCTCGTCGAGGTACCGACTCGGCGACGGGTAGAACTGCGCCCGACCCGGGTCCTGTCTCTTCATCCTCTTCTGGAACACCTGATGCGTTTCGAGCAGTTGCCTCGACGCCTTGCCCTGCACGAGGTATCGCTCCTTGTACACGACGAACCCGGGGATGTCGGCCAGCCACTCCGAGATTTGCAACTCGCCGTCGATGTCGGCCGCGGCGTGCGGCTCCTCGTCAACGAGGCCGGCCTTGACCTGGGCTTTGGTCTTGGGCTTGATTGGCGAGTCGAGCCGGATGACCTTTATGATGCTGGTGCCGCGCTCGTTGGTGACGCGGTAGACCTCTGCGTAGGACGCCTCCGCGATCTTGATGATGCGGTCGCCTGACGGACAGACGTCGTCCCAGGCCAGGAAACGTAGGGATGCGTCGCTCTGTGAATCAACCAGTGAAGGCTCTGGGCAGTCTTCTTCGGCGCTTCTTTCGACCAAGGTGTCGTTTTGGCTCCTGTTCGGTGACACAGCGCGAGCCTTGTCGCCACTCCTGTCCTCCTCTTCGCTAGTCCCCTCCGTGCTCGAACGGTCTTCCACTGTCGGCGTTGGCTTGACGCTCTTCCGAGGCGACCTTCGAGGTATTTTTGGCTCCTCTTCTTCTTCTATGCGAACCACCGACAGCTGCTCCGTAAGGCAAGCCACCTGGTGGTCATCCATGACCGTGATGGCCGGCTTCCGCACCGGGCTTTGGGGCAGCTCGGCGAACAGCCTCTCGGCTTTTGATCTTTTGGAGGGCTTTCCATATTTGCGCACCGTGGTTGTGCGTGGCATTTTGCATCCCGGGGCGTTGTTGTCGCTGTCGTGATCAACTGGTTTTCGCAAGACTGTCGAGGCCGGCTTGGGATGGATGACGCGCTGGGGTGGTTGACCCAGCAACGGGGAGCTATTACCGCCACTCCCAGGCGACGGGAGTGATGAAAACGACTGGCCTCAAGGATGGTATGCACATGATCATATTCCCGGCACGTACTCGTACTTTCATCTCTATGTCGTCATCGTGAATATTAATTGTGTCTTATAGATGTCAGCCGGCGCTCGACTGCGAACCCTTCATGTCGCTAGCGCAGTAGTTGCGCGCTCCAACAGCACGGTATTACGGAACATGACGAGCGACATTACCACCCATGGATATAGAATTCATCTCTCAACACTGCACCCAGGGGATTTCGACCTTGCATCACACATTGCTCATGTCCAAAGATCCAGCTGGAATCGGCAAGGTAGTCTAGGGTAGCCAGGCTGCCTGCCCGGACTCGACGCTATTTGAAGCCAGACCCACTCTGGAAAATGCCCAGTCCAAATTTCCGCGTTGCTCCTGGCTGAGCGACTCCATCTCGACCTCGCCCATTGCCTACCGCAGCAGCCATGGCCGACCTCTTGAAGAACGTCTTTGGGGGCGCCAAGCCCGCGCAGCCCGGGGCGAAGAAGGCCGACTCGGGTGAGTCCCCTGCCAACCGCTGCGTCGCCACGTTTGGAGCCATCATGGCGATGCCACGAGCACCGAGAGGGAGTCTTTACTGACGGTGTGATGATGCGCCATTCATAGACTTTGCAGACTTCGCCGGAGCCCCCGAGCCCGTCCCCGAGTCTTCCCCCGGCGCCGCGACGCTCGCTGGCACCGCTGGCACCCCCGGCGTCACCGGCGTGCCCTGGACCAAGTGGTACAACGTCCACGAGCGCCACTCGCTCTCCGAGTTCAGGATCGAGGGCCTCATCCTCGCTGTCTCGGCCGTCCTCTTCCTCTTCCACATCCTGGGCGCGCGGGCCAACCGCTCCAGGGCCAGGGCGTGGATCAGGGCCCATGCGCCCGTCCTGAAGAGCGAGTTTGCGCTCGTCGGCTTCGGCGGCGTGCCGACCATGGACGCCGACGTCAGCCCTGACACGCTGCTCAGGGAGAAGTCGCTCTTTGAGTTTGCCACGTACGCCTCGGGCCGCCAGAACACGGCATTTATGGACGTCAATATCACGTTGGCCAAGCGCTTCAACCCCCTCATGAACGTCGTCGAGACGGGCCTCTCCTTCTTTACCGACATGTTCGCCGCGCCGACCGACACCCTGGAGGCCTCCCTGTACCCCTTTGACGGAAAGGAGAACCTGACCGTCCCGTCCGTGCCCGGGTCCGCCGAGATTCGTGCGGCCAAGGATGCGAAGAGCACCTATGAGGGCTTCGTCTGGGCCGTCGTCAACAAGGACTGCATGCAGAAGCTGCGCGAGGACCGCTACGACGTCAGCCTCACCTCCACCAAGGACCACCCCAAGCTGCCCAACTGGCTGAGCATCATGAGCGAGAACTCCGAGATCACCAACACGCTCCTCACCGCGGAGCTGATCGCCGCCGTCGTTGCCGCGGGCGACGTGTTCGAGCACCTCGTCATCTCCGACCAACCGATGGAACAGCCCAAGACGCTCGACGACACGAACCCGCGCAAGCGCCTCTTCCTCAAGTACCGCCTCCCGTCGGACGGCAGCTACGACAACCTCCTGCCCCTCTTCTCCTACTTCCTCCGGCTGCCCGACATGCTCGTGCAGTCGGCGCAGTTCCGGCCCGAGGTGACGAAGAAGGTGCGCGCCACGCGCGAGGCCATGGTCGCGCATATCAAGAAGGCGTTCGAGGAGGAGCGCAACGAGGAGCGGCAGTACGAGAAGGAGAAGGCGCGCAAGGCGAAGCGCGACGCCGAGCTCAAGGGCCTCGACGCCAAGGCGCAGAAGAAGTACCTCGAGAAGGAGAAAGAGAAGGAGCTGCGAAGGAGCCAGAAGAAGATGACGCAGCGGGCGTAAGGGAACTTGTATATGACGGTCCGAGAGAGCCTTGGAGGCATGGGACAAGGCTGCAATATGCCGCTGGTTGTATGAGTAGTGCGTAACCTCTCCGTGTCGAGGAAAGGAGGCAATGGAAAGCAAAAGCTGGCGTTTGAAAGCACCTGAACCATATCTCTCCACATGCACGCACGACGTGTTGCACTCCTCCCACGGCAGCGCCTCATCGGTCTTGAGCCAGAATATCTTCTACCCTCTTGACCTTTTCCTCGGCCGTCTGCTTCTTATCCGTCCTGTCCCGTCCGTCAGCACACGTCCGTACTCTAGCACAACGGCAGCCAGCGCAAGAACTCACCTCGACCCGACCCGCATCGACGACTGCACCCTCGCGACGCCCCTCTGGTGGACGACGGTGTGCGCCTTGCCCACCACCGCCATGACCTCGTCCCAGCCACCCTCTGCACGGATCGATCAATCAGCCAGTCAGCAGCCAGCCAGCCAGTCGACCCGTGGTGCCGCGAGGAGGGGACGGACGCACCGACGGTCGTGCCGGCAGAGTGCATCGTGTAGCTGAGACCACTCGCCTTGAGCACGCGCTGCACCTCGGCCACCTCCTGCGCGACAGAGACGTCGCCCGTGCCGACCTGTGATTTCCCCCATGATGCCGCGTTCAGCACAAGTGTCGCCGCGGATCAAGGCGGCGGGTTCGGCCCTACCGGAATGAGGCAGAAGTCGGCGTAGCACGCTGCCGGCGTGGCGATGCCGGCGTAGTCCATTGCGCCGGGCGCCGGGCTCGTCGAGAGGAATCCACGTGCGAGAGGGCGCGTTTTACGACAGCAGGCTCGTCTCGAGGCGGCCCTGAGAAGGCCGGACAGGTGTAGAGCTTGTGTTGGTGCTAGAGCTAGGAACGAGTCGCACATGACCGCGGCGGAGGCATTAAAATACCCGATGCCATGGCTCCGTAGTCAGGAACTCGACGGCTTACCGCGTCCAGCCGACGTCCGCACAACAACGTGAGCAGCGACAATCAAGGTAACCATCACATTATACTGCTATTTAGATGCCAAGCTTTAGATCCGTGCTGGTCTAACCCAATCAATCTGATTGATGCAAAGTGCAGCCAAACGCCTCGCTAACGACCCAACCAGTTCCGAGGAGGAATGCCGTCTTCCCAAGACTGTTTCCTCCCAAGATATATCGCTGCGAAATGTACATGCCGGCCCCCCTTAGACCAGCAGCAGCGTCGCCGTCAAAAAGGCAACCATGGCGCCGTACTCGAGATTCCGGGAGTTGGTGGCGCTCCCCGTCGACCGATCGCTGCTCGACGCGCTCTTACGCCCCGTGGTGGCGCTCAGCCCGTTCATGCTGTCCACCGCCTCGATCGGGTTGGCCCTGTCCCAGAAGTCGACGAGGACAAAGTTGGGCCGCTGGTTCCACTGCGTCCTGCACGTCTGGAGGTGCTGGCCCAGGTTGCCGTCCGCCGACGTCGCCGGGCTGTTGACCACGTCGATCCTGTCCACGTCCGGCACCAAGATGTTCGAGCCGAGGCTCTGGTCCTTGAAGTGGTTGACGAGGCCCATGAAGTTCTTGGAGAGCGCCGCGGTCGCCGGGCCGGCTCGCGAGGGGCGGTCGAGCGTGCAGTTGAAGCCCGTGAGCTCCGTGACCTCGAACGCGGTCTCGAAGACAAAGTCGAACTCGGGCAGGAGGTAGGGCATCGACGAAGAGTACTGAATGTTGGTGACAAAGGAGACGACGCGCGTGCCCTGGCTGATCATGGTATCCAGCGTGGGCCAGTTGCCCGTAGGGCCCGTCGTCGTCGACTTGTAGCCGAGCGCGGAGATGCCCGACCGTTGAAAGACGGAGTCGAAGTCGGAGGCGGGCGCGTTGTCCGAGTTGACGAGCACCAGCGTGACCACCTCGTTGGGGTTCTTGGCCATCCAGCCGTTGACCGCCGCGAGCCAAGACTCGAGCGGGCCGGCATCGAGGAGGCCGCATGACGTGTGGCAGAGCTTGAGCGTGCTGTTGGGCTTGTGGACCTGGGCCTGGAGCAAGCGGAGGCCGGCGTCGAGGGCGTCGGTGGCGTTCTTAAACTGGTTCCCGGCCAACGAGTTGCCGGTGCTCTTGTCTCTCAGAAAGGAGCTGTCGTGGGCGCCCAGGTAGGTGATCTGGTTGTACTGCCGGCCGCAGAGCGAGGGCGAGTTGTTGCAGGCCCTGGTGCCGGCGACGGAGGTCTCGTTGCCCGCGGCAGAGGCGGTCTGGGGAGCGGCCTGGACGCCGGCCACGGCGACCAGCGCCGCAGCCACGGCGGTGCGTAGCGAGGGAAACATGGTGGGATGCTGGTGCTGGTCGGTGAATCGAAAGCTCGGAGCTCAGAAGGGGAGTTCAGGCAGCCCGCGTGTAAGCCGCCGCTGTGAATCCGTGGGAGAAGAGAAAACGGCGCGGGGGACTCGCTGAGCCAGGCCGATGATGAGTGAGCGAGGGGGATGAATGAACGAGGGGGCAGAAAGAACGAGACGAACGAGAAGTTTGCTCAAGTACGAGCAGGAGAGAGAACAATTCCAAAACGGCAGATCCACCATCGTCAGACTGACAGGAGGTGCGCAGTCTGCACCGAGTACAGAGTACGTACCACGAGGACGAGGCCTGCTGCGCCTCACGGCGTCAGCAGTGGAGTCGCCCCGCAACCGCCAGCCCTGAAACGCGCCTCATCACGGCTTGGGAAAAGGGGTCCCAGCTCGTGCTTGGTACCGAGATTGGTTGTCCGGCCACGTGAAGAGACGCCTTGAACGAGACACCTTGAATGCTCGAGGCTCCTGTAGTAGTATTGGAAACTGTGAATGCTTGTGCTACATAGGTACTGCTGCCGGGTCAACGTGCACACTCTGGCTCGGCTACCAGCAGTACACGGATCCCGTGTGCATGCTGCTCATGCCGCTGGTTGGCATCACGAAGCCATGCCTGCTCGTCTTGATGCCCCTATTCCGGGTCACCGGCATGGCTGCCCTCGGCGGCGGCGGCAGCCTCCATCTCCTTGAGCTGCTTCTGGCCCTCCTCTGTCGTCGCATCGATGATCTGCTCCTCCAGGCTGAGGATGTTGGCCTGCGTAATCCATGTGAGCTCAGCAAA
>NRSZ01000328.1:0-17034 GCA_002901185.1 Tolypocladium capitatum | reverse complement strand
GGGGGGGGGGGGGCAACGCACCTCTCCAAACAGTTTGACCATCTCTTCCGCGTCCTCCACCGCCAGCTTGCCCAACACCTTGTTCACCTCGTCCAGCTCACCCGACTCCAGAGCCTTCTTCATGTCTGGCTCGAAGCCGTCGTAGATCTCGCGAGCCTTTTGCGCCTCGGGGTCATGGCTGTCAGCAGGCGGCACGTTGATCCGGATCACCGTCCCGGGCTCTACGGCATGGAGCTGGATCTGTTCCACCCCCTCGCCCTCGGGATCCTTGGCTCTCTCCGCCAGAATCTCCCGCGATCGGTTCTTGATCTTCATGTACGTGTCCTGGACGTCCTTGTAGAAGACTTCTTGCGCCTGGTGGCCCTTGGTCGTGATGCGCTTGAAGAACAGCCCCACGCCGTCCTTGCCCAGCGCACGGCAATACTGCAGCAGCAGTGCCTGGTGGACGCATTGTCGCGAGTAGTCGTCGTTGCGGTCCAGGGCAGCGTCGAACGCCAGCACCAGGATGCCGTCTGTTTCCCGCTCCGTCAGGATGTGGGGGTGCTTCGACAGGAACTGAAGGCTCGTGGCGTAATCGTTGATCCTGATGAGCGCAAACTCCTTTGCCTCGGGTGATGCCTCAATCTCCTCGCCGTCGTCAACAGTCGCCGTCTCCTTGGAGGGGTCGGAACTCGAAGACGCGAAGCCGGGGTTCAGGAGCTCGACCTTGTCCGACGGCGCCGACTTGGTGACGTGCGAGCTGTCGAACCCCGTGTGAATGTCCGCGCTGGTGATTTTCTTCTTGTCCTCCTTCTCCAGCGCTTCCAGCTTCGCCGCCAGGTCCCTCTGCAGCGTCTTGACCTTGTTCTCATGCTCCTGCATCTCGTCAATCATGGCGCCGTATCGGTCATCGGCCTTCTTCTCATCCAACGCCTTGTTCACCTGGTCCAACAGCACGGCCATCATCTTCGAGTACGTAGGCCGCTCCTGCTCGCCGCCGTGCACCCCCTCGGGAGGCGTCGGTGGCCGGTCATCCTTGGGGCTGCCGGCAGACTCCATGACGGCTTGGAAGGCCATCTCGCCAGGGTTTCGCGTCGCCGCCTCGGAGGCATGGGCCTTGAGCGAGGCCAGCAGGGCCGAGATGCGGCCAAGCAGGCCCTCGTTGATGACGCGTTCGTACCTGAGCGTCTCGATCTGGTGCTTTCGCTGCAGCCGCTCCTGATGGATCTGGTTCTGCTTGGCCCGGATGAAGGATCGCTTGTCGACATTCGGGTGGACCTCGATGTCGGAGTCGTCGCTGAGCTCCAGCGCGTCCTGTGATGCATGCACCGTCAGCGGGCAATCGCAGCCATGGCGGGGGAGGGGCACGCAGAGGATGATGCTTCGCTGCCGAAGACGCACCCATTTGCTGTAGTCGACGGGCATCTTGAACGAGGTCTCGAGCTCTACCGGCTCCGAGGCGTATCCGCCCGAGTAGCCTGCACGAATTGGAGCTGTGGAAGAGGGCCTTCGAAGCTGAGCAGCGCCGCCTGCGTGTGGTGGCGACGAGATTTGCAGGTTGCATCACGCACATCCACGATTGCACATCCACGATTGCACATCCACGATTGCACATCCACGATTACACATCCACGATTACACATCCACGATTACATACGTCGCGTTAGCGGCGTACCGTCACCGAAACGCACCCCACATGTGACACGGCATCTTCATCGTTTCGAGTTGACCATGCGCCTCAGACGGCCGCCTGCGCGCACCAAATCACTCCCACGGGCTCGACAGACAAGCCGTAGAGCGTACGGTACAGCGTACGGTACAGCGTACGGTACATTGCGGCACCCCGCAGGGTGCCCGTACATGCTGAAAACAGTCGATGCCCAAGCATCGCCTCCGCCAGACCCGAATAAATGCCCATGCCCGTGACTCCCCCCCCCCAAGCCCAACCGGGATTTTCCTCCAGCAAGCCGCCTAGACCCGCCTTCTTGTCATGACATGGTCTTCATGAAATCGTCCAAGTCGAAGCTCTCCTCGTACTGCTTGCTATCCCATAGCTCTCCGAGGTCGTCCAGCCAGGCTTTCTTGCCGGGCTGCTTCAGCACGTCGCCAGTCTCCAGGTCGACCATGTCCTCCTCTCGTCCCTCAATCTCATTCTGCGGCCTGTCGGATATGAGCGTCGGCCCCGAGTCCCCGAGGTTGAACAGGTCCAGAATCTGGTCCGTGTCCATGGTGGACAGGCCCGCATTCTGCTGGTTGACCACCGTAGAGGCCACGTCAATCTTGAACCGCTGGAGGCTCAAAATCTTCTCTTCCAACGTGCCGCGGGTGATGAGCCGGTACACGTTGACCACCTTCTTCTGGCCGATTCGGTGTGCGCGGTCCATGGCCTGCAGATCCCTCTGCGGGTTCCAGTCGTGCTCCACGAAGATGACCGTGTCGGCGCCCGTCAGGTTCAGCCCGAGTCCACCGACGCTGGTGGTCAGCAACAAGACGTCGTAGGATGGGTCGCTGTTGAACTTGTTGACAATGTCTTGCCGCTTGTTGGCCTCCACGTTGCCGTCGAGGCGAAGGTGAGACACCGACGGGAGCAGCTCCTTGAGCACCTTGTTTTGCACCATGTCCAGCATCTCCTTCATCTGGCAGAAGATGAGTGCGCGATGTGGCTTGATGGGCTGGTACAGCGGGTCGTTGGAATCCCCGTCCTCGACACCAATGCCACAGTCCACCAGGAGGTCCCGCAGGGCCGTCAGTTTGGGCGCGTGAACCGGGTCCTCGATCGATGTGCCCCGCTTGGCGAGAATCTTTTGCGTGTCATCATACACGTCGCTACCCGGCTTCATGACTAGGGCAGGCGAGTTGCAGAGCTTGCGCATGTATTGCAAGGCTTGGAATATGTGCTGCTTGGCCTCCTTGTCGTCGCGTCCCGCATCCGACTGCAGCTTCTTGCCCTGCTTCTTGGTGAAGTCTTCAAACAGCTTCTTCTGCAAGTCGCTGAGGTCGCAGTAGTAGTTCTGCAGGATCTTCGGTGGCAAGTCGTTCAGCACCTCTTCCTTGAGACGACGAAGCAAGAACGGAAGGACCTGCTTGTGCAGGGCCTCGATCGCAAGTGCGCCCGCCTCCTGTTCCTTGGACGATGCTTTGCTGTATCGACTAGCGGCAATCGGCTTCGCGAAGCGATCCAAGAAGACCTTCTCCGCCCCGAGGAAGCCGGGCATGAGGAAGTCAAACAGCGACCAGAGCTCCAACACGTTGTTCTGGATCGGGGTCCCAGTGAGGATGAGGCGATGGTTACTGACTAGCCTCTTGACCGCCTGGGTGATCTTAGCCTTGGGGTTCTTGATCAAGTGGCCCTCGTCAAGCACCAGGTAGTTCCACGTGTGCTCCTGCAGCGTGTCCGTGTCGTTCCTGCACACGTCGTAGGACGTGATGACGATATCCGTTTCCCCGAGCCTGTGTTTCATCGCCTTTCTCTCCGAGGGTGGCCCGACGTACGCAGTGACGCTGAGGAACGGGGCGTAAGCCTTGATCTCTTGTTGCCAGTGGCCCGAGAGCGTCGGAGGGCAGACGATGAGGGACGGCAGTCGTCTTGCATCCGGCGCCTGCGTCTTGGCAAACTCCTCCTGCCGTTGGTGATGGTCGCTGGCGACAATGCAGAGCGTCTGCAGAGTCTTGCCGAGACCCATGTCGTCGCAGAGAATGCCATGAAGGTGGTACTTGTTGAGGAAATGAAGCCAGTTGACGCCTTCTTGCTGATACGATCGTAGCTCGGCCTTGATGGCGACGGGGATGTGGAACGGCTCCACCTTCTTCGGGTCGAGCAGCTGAGCGATAAACGTTCGCTCCCGGTCGCGCCCTTTCAGGAGCTCCTCAGACAGGCCCGGAGGGTCAGGGATACCTGCCTCCAGAGGCACCAGCTTCACCAGTGTCGCGAATGACGTCGTGGCGAGGAGGCGAATCTCATTGTCCGAGTCGCTCATCCGGCCAAGGACTGGCACGATGAGGAAGATAACGTAAGGCAAGATGGCATCACCCATGACCGCAATCAAGTGGTAGATTGCCTCAATCACGCCTTGGCGGTAGTTCAAGTCCAGAGGATTGGTAATGGACGGCAGAACCTTTTCGACCAGGGCAGTCATGCCCTCGACGGTGATGACGCTGCAGATGGTAGCCACGCATTTGGCAGCCATGTAGCGGAACACCGACAGCTCGGAGTGAAGGGCCTTGATGACGAGGGGCAGCATCTGCATGACGAATGGATGCAAGGCTCGATCCAACGTCGGCGCCATTGTCCGAATGACAGACATGGCGTCAACAATCTCCTGACCAAGAGTGTCTTCAGGATCCTTGGCATCAGCTGGAAGGTCTCCGGTGAAGGCCTTGACCAAGGGTCCCTCCATAAAGGTTCGCAAGCTCGGAACCGTCTCGAGAAGGTCCGAGCCGTAGGTCGTGGAAAGGATTTCAAGGGCTTCTTTGGCACCCCGCCGAGTGATTCGGGCGGCTTTGGCCTCCTTGGCCCAAGTCGCCGCGTCTGCGTGGTCGACTCTGTCTTCTTCCTTTTGCATCGACAGAATGCACCCCGTCTTGCTGGCGTGGACGGGGAACTCGGGAGTCTCGGCAACTTCAACGCAAGAGAACTTGACGAGGTTGGCAACTACCTTATCCGCCGGTCCTCGCCTGGCCTTGTCTGTAAAGAGCTGGACTAGTCTCGCGATGGTCTCCGATGAGCGCCTCTGGAGCTGCTGGCTCTCCTCCGTCTTCACAGAGTCCATGATACCTTTGATCAGAGGGCTGGGTTTTTTCGGCAGAAGCTTCATGGCCACCATGGCGGAGGCTGCAGCGGCCTTGACCCTTGTGTCGCGTGCTTCCTTTGCGGCCCTGGCCTCCGCGATGACGGAGACGGCGACATCTCGGGCCTCTGCAAGCTGTTGGCTGGCAATCAGGCGCTGGCCAGGGGGCATCATCTTCTTCAGCTTCTCGTAGTCATCCCCGATGCACTTTTCGGCCGTCGCGATCGAAAAGGCGGCCGGTCCCGCCTCCGGCTCGCCCTGCACCACCACCGGCAGCACCGGCAGCTTGCCTTGGGACACTTTTCCGTGATCGCGGAACATGTTGATGAGTTGCTGACATTGCGTCCTGGCGCGCTGTACAAAGTTGACCAGGTCCCTGTACGCCGACGGCCGATCCGATTCCACCATCCGCTGCAGGTGGTCCAGGTACCGGGACGTGTTTTCGCAGTTCTTGGCGTACTCGTCGACGACGAGGCAGGCTGAGAGTTGGGTAGACGCAAACGCCGACGTCAGTCCCGGGACCAGCAATGCGTCGTAGTCGTCGAGATTCGTGGCCGGGACCAGGGACATGACCAGGCCCATGGCTCTGGCGGCGGACACGCGTGATCGAATCAACACTTCCATGCCGACAAGGTCAACATCTCCTTGCATCATTTGGCCGTCGACATCATGCGTCAGGCCGGTAGAAACGACTTCATCGGCTGCCTTGTTAGACCTGCGGCGTCGTTTCGTTACCCGCTCTGAGCCGTCGGGCGTCGACAATCGCCGCGAAGACGAATGCGAGGCGGCGACATTCGAGCACGTTCCTCCTGACGGCTTTTGGACCAACGTGCCGTTCATGGGGATGGGGTTCCTAGAGATGCCGATTGGATGCAGCGTAAGTTGCATCAGCGCATCTACGTGAGGCGCAAATTCATCCGCAAGAACGGCCGGGTCCTTGGCCAGAGAGCGAACAAGCGAACCCCACAGCTGGAGCGACATGTTCAGGGTCTCCTGATCTCTCTCCACGAGAATGTTCTGAAAGACAAGTCTGAGGATCCTTCCGTTGAGCCAGCCTTGGGACGTCTCGGCGCCGAGGTTCGCAAAGGTGAGCAGCGCCTTCAACACCGCCAGGCGGACAGATGTTATTGTGTGCCGCAGGAACGGGTACAGTCGTGGTACGAGAAGGGTGAAGGAGCGTTCCTCGTCCTGCGCCGCAGACGCCTTCATTGCCTCCAACACCTTGGGGAAGCCGCAGAGTGTAGCGAGAAGATCCATGATCCGTCCCGTACTCGCGCTCAGGTCATCGCCTAGGTTGGAGAGACCCTCCCAGACGATGTTGGTGAGGCCATCCAATGCCGCTGGCCGCATCGAGACGAACTCTTCAGCCATTGGGATGAGAGTTGCCGCACTCACTGAACGGACATCGTCGTCCAAATCGCCAAGGCCCTTCATGACGGCCCTGATGATGCCATCGATCATGTTGCCATCCTGCAGAAGCAGGTCCTTGCGGACAGCAACAACGTACCTCAAGCCCACCATGCCGCCATGGCAAACGGCCCAGACGGGTCGCTCAAACTCAAGGTCTTCCTGCATGACCATCCGATAGAGTACGCGGTAAATATCGTCGACGGACTTTGAAGGGACGTGCTTTAGGACAGACCCCAGAGCTTGGCCGATGGTCTCTCTTATCGGGGCCACCGATGTGTCCGAGCTGTAATCTGTGAAGCGGTCCAGCATCAAGACGCAGCAGAGGCGGCAGGCGAGGTCGTCGAGCCACTTGCGGTTCAGGTCGTCGTTTTCCTCCCGACCTTTGCCGTGCATCCTCCCGGCGCCCCCGCCGTGGACTCGGACCACCTCTCTCAGCCCAAGGGCAGCTCCATGGCGGGTTTCCCAAGACGAGTCGAATATGTCAACCTTGAGGAAATCGCAGAGGCGCTCGTATGGCCACTCGGCGCCCTCCATGGCCCCTTCAGCCTCGAGCTCGGACTTGATGGGTAATACCGGGCCTTTGAACTCGCTGACGACTTTGGTCTCCTCATCAACCTCCGCAGGGCGATCGAGGTTGAAGTAGTCGTTCATCTTCCCGTTCTTTTTGGAGTCGGCATCGGCGGCGGGGGTCTCGTCGAAGCCGAAGCCCTCGGATGCTGCCGTCACCGAGCGCCGTAGGGATAGATCGCCGAACCCACCTTTGCCTTGGGACGCCTTCATGGCTTCCCTCTTCCGCTTCCGCTTGAGGGCATTGAGTTGTCGTGTGCTCAGCTGCGAGTCCTCCGTTGATTGGCCGGGCCCGGGGATGCTGTCGCTCCGGTTCAAGCCGTTGCTGTTGAACGCATCGATGGGGGCCATGGGTGGGGCTCGGCTGTCGCAGGGTACGGCCACGTCTTCATCCTCAAACCTCCTCCCCAGCAAGCCCAACCGCCCTACCAGGGTTTTCTTCTGATGCGCAAGGCGGGCTTGGGGGTCCAAGGTGACCAGGCCATACTCGATGCCGCCGCCCCGCAACAGCTCGCGACCATGCCTGAGAATGGCGTCGACATCGAGCGATTCGAATTTGAAGAAGTCGTCTTCCGTGATGCCTGATCCCTTGTCACCCTCTTCTTTCTTGACATGGCCGTTTTCGGCGGGGGGGTCTTCCTCGTGGGGTTCGCTCGGCGCATTCCCCGAGTTTGGGTCATGGACGGGCGCGTTCTCCACGATCTTGCCTATGGCCTTTGCGGCAGTACTTCGCGTCTCCCATTCTTTGTGGCGGAGATAGGGGACCACCCTTGACAATAAGTTGAATAGTTCATCTGGGTGCTGTTTCTGCCAGTCGGCGAGCTGGTTGACGGCAGTGTCCCGGATGAGCCGGGTACTCCCCGTCTCGAGGATGCTAGCAAGATGTGCGTCAGCCGGAAGTCAAGGGGTAAGAGTGTGAGGGGGGGCGGGAGGTGGTGGTGTAGCAGAACGAGATGAAATATGCAGCGACGAGTCTCGCTCAGCCAGATTGGCATGCAGGAGCCTCTGAGAGAACTCGTCCGCCTGCACAACGCACTCGCAGCGACGGTGAACAGGAAGGGAAGAAGTAGGACGGCAACCCACGTTACGAGGCGGTCGAGTCTGCGGCCATGTTAGTCGCAAAGGTGCATTGCATAGGCAGCGACGAATGGTCTTACCTCGAGGCCATTGCGTATTCTGAGATAACTATTGATGGTTCCGTGGCTGCATGACTCGGTGGGTACCTGGGATGGTGTCAGCGACGTCGATTTGCATGCGAAATGAACCATGCAGCAGCGGCTGGGCACATGAGGGAGATGGGAGGTCCGGGGTAGAGCATGCTTATAGGTGAGGGAGAGCTGGCAAGGAGAGAAGGGCATGGGGCGGATTTATACAGCAAGACGGGGCGGAAGTCGGGGGTCGTGATCAAGACGGTGCAGCGAGATTGAACGAACCCATCACGTACCCTAATGCTGTCCCGTCAAGGTGCAGTCACCGGCGGCGACGCCCATGCACTGCACCCCGGAGAGGCGGATGAGTTGCGGTGCTGTGCGACGTAGGGGCCAGCACGCGCAGAGGACAGGGGTCGGGTGGTTGGCGATATTGATGCTTGGTGGTTGCAGCGGGTTGCGATGGGCCGGCGCATGTGGCATTGCAGGCCGGGAGTGAAGAATGGGTATCGAGACGAAGAGGCGACGACGGGCGAACAAGTGTATGGAATGATTCAGGGCCAGCTGGTATTGGACCGGCCTGGGCCAAGGCGGCGTCTCGGGGCGTCCACAGCGACAGCCGGCTCAACAGGGCATGGGTGGAGGTACACGCGCCTGTACACGCCGGTGCACGCCTGACAGCCGCACGCTGAGGCGGCCAGCAGGTCGGGGAGTGAGGCGCCAGAATTGGGGTGTCTGGTCCGTTAGGCGCAGGCGCAGGCGCAGCTGCGTGTGGTGCAAACGCTGCACCGGCGGATGGCGGCGGAAGGGGACTGGGTTTGGTGGCTGACAGGCTGGCCCGGTCGCTGCTGTGGCCGAGGTGCGCTGGGACGGGCGGGAAATGGAGCGGAGGGCAGGCCGGGCCTTTGTATCCTGTGTGAGTGCCGGTAGTTTTATACACGCCAGCGCGCTCCTGCCACCTGGTCGACCAACGGCTTCGCTCGCTGTGCTCGCTTAATTTCTCTGGCCTGGTTAGCGCCCTTTTCCCTGTGGCAGGCGTGGTCGAGGCGACCCACACGTCCCGATTGCCGCCCGGGCCGTGGCTGCTCCGCACCGCTGCGTCCTCAGGCAGCAAGCTGGTCCCGCAACGCGACAGCCAACTCGCGGCGCCACCGCAGAGACGCGTCGCATCGCTCCCCATCGCATCGCTCGCAACCCGAGCAACCCGACCCCGTCGCCGCGTCCGGCCTGCAGTTCCCTGGGCCCCCGGATGTTGCGCTCCAGCGCCAGCGCCGCACCCGACCATGTATATCAAGCAGATCATTATCCAGGGCTTCAAAAGGTGCCTGCCCGCGCTTCTCTGCCTGCTTGTTCGCCATCCCGTCGGCGCGCCTGTGCTGATGCTGCTGCAGCTACAAGGACCAGACCGTCATTGAACCCTTCTCGGCAAAGACAAACGTCATCGTCGGTCGCAATGGCTCCGGCAAGAGCAACTTCTTCGCCGCCATGCGCTTCGTCCTCAGCGATGCCTACACCCAGATGAGCCGCGAGGAGCGCCAGGGCTTGCTCCACGAGGGCTCCGGCTCCGCCGTCTTGTCGGCCTACGTCGAGATCATCTTCGACAACAGCGACGATCGCTTCCCCACCGGCAACAAGGAGGTTGTTCTGCGACGCACCATTGGCCTGAAAAAGGACGAATACTCGGTCGACCGCAAGGTCGTTACCAAGGCCGACGTCATGAACTTGTTGGAGGCGGCCGGCTTCTCGCGCTCGAACCCTTACTACATCGTCCCCCAGGGCCGCGTCACGGCGTTGACCAACATGAAGGAGTCGGACAGGCTGAGCTTGTTGAAGGAGGTTGCCGGTACCCAGGTGTACGAAGCTCGTCGAGCCGAGTCGCTCAAGATCATGAGCGAGACCAACAACAAGCGCGAGAAAATCGACGAGCTGCTCGAGTACATCAAGGAGAGACTGACTGAGCTCGAGGAGGAGAAGGAGGAGCTGCGAGGGTTCCAAGACAAGGACAGGGAGAGGCGGTGCCTCGAATACGCCTACCATCACAGAGAACAGATGACCATCCAGTCCACCCTAGAAGATATTGACAGCGCAAGGCAGGACGGCCTCGACACGACCGATTCGAGGCGCACCCAGTTTCTCGAGGGCGAAAAGGAAATCGCCAGGATAGACGCAGAGATCCACACTCTGCAGAGGGAACTCGAACTGTTGCAGATCGACCGCCGCCAGCATGAGGAAGATCGACGCGATTGCGCCAAGACTCTCGCCAAAGTGGAGCTAAGGGTCAAGAACGTGAAAGAAGGCCAGTCGGCGCAGGAGCAAGCCCGAGAGCAGCACGATGCCGAGTTGGAGTCTGTCCAGGCCGACATGGCGTTAAAGGAGACGGAGCTGGCGAAAACTTTGCCCGACTACAATAAGAAGAAGCAGCAGGAAGATGATGTCAGGAGGCAGCTGGACACGGCAGAGGCGGCACGGGCCCGACTCTTCGCCAAGCAGAGCCGCGGTTCTCGATTTAAGAACAAGGTCGAACGGAATGCTTGGCTGAACCAGGAAATCAACGAGCTTGAGTTGACGATTAGCGCGCAAAAGGCAAACAAACTCGAAGCCGACGAAGAAGTTTCGAGAGTTGAAGAGTCCATCAGCCAGACCGAGCGGGAAGTTGCCGATTTGCGGTCACGCCTGGCAAACTGGAGCGGCGACAGGAACCAGCTTGCAGAGCAAGTCTCGCAAGCGAGGCTCACGCTGGATAAACTGAACGACGAAAGAAAGCTCATCCGCCGCGAGGACGACAAGCTCAACTCCGTCATCGCGAATGCCCGGCAGGAAAAGGACCAGGCCGAGCGAGAGCTGGCACACGCCGTCGATGGCGCAACCGCTCGCGGCCTGGCCACCATTCGCCGCCTGAAGCAGGATCAAGACATCCCCGGCGCGTACGGAACGCTGGCGGATCTCCTTGGCGTCGGCGACGCCTACAGGCTACCCGTCGAGCAGACTGCTGGCGCCAGCCTGTTCCACTACGTCGTCGACAATTCCGACACTGCAACATACCTTGCCGATACCTTGTACAGGCAGCATGGCGGCCGGGTTACCTTCATGCCCCTTGCGCAGTTGCGACCGCGCCACATCAGCCTGCCAAGGTCGAATGATGCGGTGCCTCTGATCAATAAGATCACCTACGATCCAAAGTTCGAAAAGGCATTCCAGCAGGTTTTCGGGAAGACGGTTGTGTGCCCGAACCTGGCGGTTGCCGGCCAGTATGCCAGGAGCCACGGCGTGGACGGCATCACCGCCGAGGGAGACACCACCAACAAGAGAGGCGCCATGACCGGGGGCTACATCGACCCTCGAAAGTCACGCCTGGAAGCGGTCCAGGCCGCCAACAAGTGGCGAGAGGAATACGACAATCTCGTCGCCCAGTCCCGCGACATCCGGAGTCAGATCGAACGCAAGGACCAGGAGATTACCGGCGCCATGTCCGAGGTACAGAAGCTCGAGCAGAAGCTCCGGCAGGCTGAAGACGACTTTGAGCCGTTGAAGCACGAGCTCCGGAGCAAGTCGGCCCACGTCGAGAACGAGAGGGCCCACCTTGACTCTGCCATGAAGCGGCGTGATGCCGTTGAAAAGAACATGACTGGGTTCATGGAAGAAGTTGCCGCACACGAAGCCGAGGTTCAGACGGACTTTAAGAAGAGTCTGACTGCGGCCGAAGAGCGGCAGTTGGAAGAGCTGAGTGGCACGATCCGGCAACTCCAGAAGCAGTGGAACGACGTGAGCAATGCCCGCAGGAAGCTCGAGAGGACGAAGCAGCTTCTCGAGGTGGACTTGCGCCAGAATCTGCAGATGAAGCTCGACCAGCTCAACAGCCAGGCGTTCGAGAACTCTGCCTCTGGTGCAACGGCGGGAGGATTAAAGGAGGCGCAGAGAGAGCTCAAGAAGGCCCAGAAGACCCTGCAAGCCGTCGAGGCAAGTCTCGAGGAAACCGAGGCCAGCATGGACAGGCTCAATGGTCGCATGGAGCAGATTTGTGCGGACAAGGCGCAGCGCGAACAGGTCCAGAACGAGATCTCCACCAGGATAGAAAGGCAACAAAAGAAGATGGAGAAGACGCTCCAACGGAAAGCCCTGCTGACGGCGCAGGCGGCTGAATGCGCAAAGAACATCCGAGATCTCGGAGTGCTACCCGAGGAGGCCTTTGACAAGTATGAGACCATGGAGGCCAAGGTGGTGAGTTTACTCGACGCAACTCTTCCGGCATCAAGTCCATACGTGCTCACCATGATGCAGATCACCTCCAAACTGAAAAGGGTCAACGAAGCCCTGAAGAAATACAAGCACGTCAACAAGAAGGCATTTGAGCAGTATAACAACTTTACCACGCAGCAAGACCACTTGATGAAGCGACGGAAGGAGCTGGATGCCTCCCAGGAGTCCATCGAGGAGCTTGTCGAGCACTTGGACCGCCGGAAAGACGAGGCCATCGAGCGGACCTTCAAGCAGGTGTCCAAGGAGTTTGCAACCATTTTCGGAAAGCTGGTGCCCGCCGGTCACGGCCGCCTCGTCATTCAGCGCAGGACCGATCGCCGCCAAGATGTCGACGAATCGGATGAGGAGGCACGAGGCAGTGTCGAGAACTACATTGGCGTCGGCATCAGTGTTTCCTTCAACTCGAAACATCTTGACGAGCAGCAGCGGATTCAACAGCTCAGCGGAGGACAGAAGAGTGAGCCACAACATGTCCCAACCCAAACCACGCCGCATGCTGACCAGACTAGGTTTGTGCGCGCTTTGTCTCATTTTCGCGCTGCAGGCAACGGAGAGCAGCCCCATGGTGATTTTCGACGAGGTGGATGCCAACCTGGATGCCCAGTACCGAACTGCCGTCGCCGCGCTGCTCGAGTCGATATCCAACGAGATCGGCACGCAGTTCATCTGCACCACTTTCCGACCTGAGATTGTGCACGTTGCGGACAAGTGCTACGGCGTGACGTTCCGCAACAAGACGAGCTCGATCAACTGTGTCAGCACGGAGGACGCCCTGAACTTTGTCGAGGGGCAGGCGAAGCCAGCCTGAATGACTGTTGGAACGGCCACGGTTACGAGCGAGATGACGTTGGGGAGCAACGGGGACCGGCATGGAGTTTGGCGTTGGGACCCCAGACATGGGAGGTGGGTTCGGAGACGTCTGTACCCATACTCGTAAGTTAGTTGATTGATGAGTAAAGGGTCAGAGAAGTTCGGAGCGTGGTAATGGATGAATGGCCGGCACATAATTGGTCTCGGATGACTTGATGCAATGATGCCACTGAGCAAACGTGACTGTCCGTCAGCAAAACGCCAACCAAGGGGGCGCTACGACCGGTTCTCGAACGGTTATTTTCTTCTCTGCGTGAAAACCGCACCTTCTCCTGTTTCTAACCGAGGCCTTGCCCAGCTTCTCCGAGTCTGTAACCTCACCTTCCTCAGCCAACACTCTGCACACGGCAGCGGATGCGAAGAACAAGCTCCCTGGACACCCAAAGCAGCCCAGGGCGTTCCTTTTACACCCGCCGTCGACAAACCGAGACTCTGTCGAACCATTCTCTCCGCCATATTCCTTTTGCGCCAGTCCTCCCGTCGTCAGCCACGGATTCAAGCCTTGGGAGATCAAGATGGACATCACGGCCGGTAATTTTTGGGAGAAGCTGCCAGACGTGCTGGCGATTATCACCGGGGCCGATTATGTCGCCATAGACCTGGAGATGACGGGTGTCCAGGTGCGAGACTCGCTCTCGACCAGAGACATATCCATAGACCAGGTCTATGCCAGGATCAAAACCGCCGCCAGCACGTTTTCCGCCATCGAACTTGGCATCACAGCGATCCGCTGGGCAGAATGTTGGTGTTCCCCCCGCTCCTGGGTCAATATTGCACCGCTGATTATGGATAGCCACCTACGAGACGCACACCTTTACGATTCCCATCTCCACCCTGGTGCAGCGAAACACCAAAGAGGACAAACAACTGTCAGAGCTTCTTGACCGGAGGTTGACGCTGTCGTCCAACTCGCTCCATTTCCTCCACAGGCACAATTTCGACCTCGAAAAGGCGATGACAGTTGGCGTACCGTACCTCAGCCGTGAGGAGCGCCGGTTACTGAGGCAACAGTTCTTCCAGGACAGAAACCCTGAGAGAATGAACTTGGCATCTTTGGATGCTGTTGATGCCAGGTTTTGTGAAGATTTGCGGAATGCGGTTCTGCGATGGCTGTGCACCGATCCCGAAATTGTTGGTTCACGGTTGACGCAGAGCACCTAGGCGATATCGCTAACGGCGTTCATCACAGGGAGCCATGCTCGAAATACCTGAGCCGCGTGGAACGAACTTGAACAAGGCAACTGTGGCATTGGTGAGCCAAATAGTGGCAGACGAGTTTCCGCAGTGCCGTTGTTGGCGACCGAGGTGCGGTTCGGCGATGAACATAACACTTCGGGACGTCGACAGGGACAAGGAAGTATGTCGACCATGACGCCTCACGGCTCCCGTAACGAGTAATCTGACGGCCTCTTTGCAGAGTCAAGCACTAACAACTCAAGCCAGAAAGCTTGCCTTTGCCAAGCAATTTGGTGAGGTTCAAACACCAAGAGTGCTGCCACCGCGTTCTAACAATGGGCAGGGATATCATGGATCGTAGAGGCCTTGGTTGGCATCCAAGATGTGGCCGAATACGAGGAAATGGCTCATGTCGTAAACACGATGCGTCCGACTCCAGATGCATGGGAGCAGTATGCTCGAGAGCCAATACCATGGCAGGAAGGAGGACAACAGCACTGGCGCAGCCTTTTGCAGAAGCTTCAGACTCGGTGCCCAGTCTTGATAGGTCACAATGTGGTATATGACCTGGCCTTTCTCTATTCCATGTTCATCGGCAAGCTCCCAGGGAAACTGGGGGAATTTCGGGCACGCGTTCACGACTTGTTTCCTCGCATCTTGGACACGAAACTACTGCTCGCCCAAACCGTCGACCCAAACACTGTTGACTCGAGCCTGGAGGACTTGTACCTGGGGCTCCAGGTCCAGGCATATCCGTTTGTGGAAATAGCAGCCCCCGGATGGGGCTTCAGTTTCTACAGTATGGGCATCGGCGCGAATAAAGGGTCTGCACACAATGCCGGCTTCGACAGCAAGTAACACGCACCCAAGGGTCGCGTTATTCCTTTAGCTAACGTATGGCCAGGCTACATGACGGCAGTCGTATTCCTGAAAATCTCTTGCAAGAGGATGAGGCTCCAGAAGAGGGCCGCCGTCGCCTCAAAACATGGCGAACTTGACTCGCCCAGCCAAGAGGCAGTGCTTGGGGCAGACTCATGGTACAGCCTCGTCGACGGCCAGATGTCCGCGATGGACAAGTTTCTCGAAGGAGACGACATCCGCCTTCCGAGTCTCGAGAGCGACTTTTTCGCACCTGTTCGGAACAAGCTGCGCATGTCCACCGCCGGGATACTCAATCTCGAGGCAGACCAGGGCGAAGCACCAGCTCCGACAGGGGGACGGAAGCACCCCGACGACGGGAGGCGCGAAGAGGACGTGGACACCGTCGCACGCTTCTACGAGTTGCACGACGACTTGCAGGGCTTGGTGAGCGACGTGGAACTACTCAGGAGGGATGCTAGAGGCAGTGGTTCCGGCGTCATCTGTGACAGGCTGGAGGAGACGCAGCGGCGCATGGAAACAACACGAGACAAGATTTGCTGTTTTCTTGCATTGGCCGAGGAGGTGGCTAAGGAGGATTGACGCGCTTGCCATAGGCCTCCTTTCGAGTGAGAATATAAAGTCTTGCCACTGTCACGGCGTCTATAACGAAGCGTATACATAATAGTCTTACATGCAACACCAACAACAAGGCGCAACGGTCCCCTGATCTACCTGTCCGACATCATGTTCCGCACACCGCGATAGTACTCCGGCAACATCTCCTTCTCAAGCTCCTCCCTGGTTAGCCACTTGAAGTCGGTGTACCCAAAGGGGTTGCCCTTCAAGTCGGCCTGGCCGGCCATGATCCGGCCCTTGAGGAAGAAGGTCTTGTGGCCCTTCTTCTGGACGGTTCCGTCGGCGTTGAGGACAGGGTTCTCGACAACATGGGCCACAGGGACGCGGCCGACGATCCAGGTGTTCATGTTGACACCCGCCGCCTGGTCGAGGACCCTCTTTGCAGCCTATCCACCTCCGTTAGCAAAGTCTCAGAGACCCTAGGGGCGACGGGTTTGCTCACCTCGTGCAAGTTCTCGTCATTGGGAATCACATCCGCGGGGAAGCCCCAGCCATCCTTGCCCTTTACAACCAGATACAGCGTCCTGTCCATCTGCCTGTCCAGCCTCCTCGCGTCGCCTTTCTTGTCCGCCTCCGTCTCCCGCTCCGCCGGCCGCTCGACGGGCACCACATCCTCGGGAGCGATGACCTCGGCGTCATCGCTGACCCTCGCCGCCGCATCCTTGAGCAGGCTTTCCAGCACGTTCTCCTGGCCGCTCAGCTGGTCGCCGACCTTGAGCTCGTCGTCCCACGCCTTGGAGCTTTTGCCGTTGTACACACCCAGCTCCTTGGCGACGGTGCCACCGCGCTCCTGCACCTTGAGGTTCCAGTCCAGCCGGCGCGCCGTGTCGGGCTTGAAGTAGATGCTCGTGATGAAGGGCGTGTTGAGCCGCTCCTCCAATCGCTTTTGGTAGAAGAAGAAGGCGTTCTCGAACGGGTGCAGGCGACGGGTCAGGAGGGGCGGGCGCGTGAGGATGAGGCCGGAGCGGACGTCGTAGGGGGGAGGGGGATGGCGTGCCGACGCAGGCGGCGGGGGAGTAGTATCCGTGGATGCCTCGGTGGGTGCGACTGCGGCGGCGGAGGAGTAGAGTCGGCTCGACGATCTGATGTAGCTCGTTGCGCATCGTGAGCAGACTCTGGGGGCTACTGTAGGAAGTTGGTCAGTCGAGAGTTCCAGAGGCCAATTGGCCTCGCGATGGTGATTCCTACCGGAAAGAACGCCCTTCAGGGCATGCCCTCCTCTGCTTGAGGCCGTCATGATGGGCGCTCTCTCTGTGTGGCGGCCCCTAAAACCCGGGCAGGATTCCACATTGAATGGGAGAGGTGCTCTTCGCGGTTCCAACTTTTTTGATGGTCGCACGACC
>NRSZ01001123.1:24259-40370 GCA_002901185.1 Tolypocladium capitatum | reverse complement strand
AGCGGAGGGGGAGGGAGGTGGGTCGGTGGTGGCCTAGTCGAGGTGAGGTTCTTGGGATGAGCCGTTTACGGGAGCAGCTCGAGATGGCGCATCATGGAGGCGCGGGCGGGCGAGGGCGCAGCATACACGCGCGCGCGGCTGGACGACGGAGAGGCGCGCTGTCGTCGCAGTCGACGGCGGAGCGGAGAGCTGCGGCAACGTGGACGAGCGCGCTGTCGGGGCGGATGCGGACGGACGTTGAGGGTGTTGAAGATGGCTGCGGCCACGTTGATGGCTGACGGACGCTCGCGTCAGCGGCCTGCACGTGCCGGCAGGGGGTTCCTGGGCCCTGCCGGCGCCACGGACCGTTGAAGCAAGGCCTGGAAGGATTTCTCCGAGGTACGTACGAGCACGAGTACTCTGACGGTACAGGGGCGCGTTGACGAGATTCACCTCTGGCTCCCGAGTGGATGTGCCATCATCATCCCAGCATCATCCTCCCGGCGCGATTGCAATGCCACTCTCGGCTATTCGCCCGGCCGTGGATTTCTTACATTCACATACGTGCTTCGCCTCGCCTTAAACCAACTCCCACTTCATCACGTACGCCCACGCCATGCCAACCCGGCCCTTCTTGGATAGGTACTCCTTCGCCGACACGCCGCGCGCGTCCTTGCCGTCGATTGACGTCATCTGGGCCACCTCGACCGTCTGCCCCGGCGCACCCAGGTCTCTCGCGTCGACGTCGACCCAATGCCAGAAGCCGTTCGTCTCAAAGGGTACCATGTCGTCCTTTCGTCCGTCGACGCCGTGGATGCTGAGCAGCAACAGGGGCGGCCTTCCCAGTCCGTTCTTCTCCGGCGTCCAGTGCTCGCATATCTTGGAGAACTGGAAGCGCACGACCTGGCCGCCGTGCACGGGAATGTCCCGCTCCTTGGGCTCGACGCTGTCCTCGGCAATGCCCTCCTGGTGCCCGTTCGTGTAAAAGGTCGGCGGCTCGCCGTCGACGGGACCCCTAAAGTATTCCTCCCAGGAGACGGTACGGCCATCGCTCCGGAACTGATGGCTGGGATCGCTAGGGAAGTGCCTGAGACCGAACTTTTCGTTGCTCGCCGTGAATTGCCCCGGCGAAAACTCCTTCTGGTACGAGTTGTTGGCGCCACCAATATGCCCGGCCCCCCAGCAGGCGTCGAGAAGCTTCCAGTCGCCTCGGTCAACCCTGACGGCGTTCCAGGCGTGGCCATCCGGCTTCGGTGGCGGTGGCCTTTCACCCTTCTTCAACGGCGCATGGCCAAAGCCCTTGCCGTGGCCGCCGACGACGACACAGTCCAGCCCAGCCCTGTTGGCAATCGCCTTGTACGCCTCCGCGTATCCCTGACAGACGGCTCTGCCGCTGAAGATTGTGTCCTCGACCGACATCCTCTTGACATTGTTCCCAAAGAAGGCAACCGTATCGTAGCTGATGTTGTGATGGAACCACGTGAAAATCGCCCTGGCCTTGTCTGTGTAAGAGGGCAATTGTTCGCATAGACCGCGAGCGAGATGTCCGACGGGGTCGCCTCTCGGAAGCGTCTCCCTCGGAAACTGGGCGGCCACGCCGTCCGGGCCGCTCCAGTCTCGACAGACCCAACAGTCGTTGTTCGGCGGCTTTGCTTTGGCCACGGGTCGGACCGACACGGCGTCGATCTGGGCGGCCGACGGCCGCGAGGCGAGAGGGACCGGGGGAGGAGCATCGTCGTCGGCCGTTGCGGATGGCCTGCCTGGAACAGGCGGGGGTTGGGGCGTTGATTGCTCGGCGCCAAATCCCCCGATTGCCGTTGGCGGCAGCTTGCGAAGGGCGGGTTTGGGCTCGCCGGCCTCGTCTCTGGCTACCGCGGGCGGATTCGGCGACTTTGCAGGTCTCGACGGCAATCTGGGGGGAAGACCGGGCCGGGAGGGCAGCACCTGGCCGGCGTCCGCCGGAGGCTCCCTCGGCTCGGCCGCTCGCCTCACCGCGTACTCTTTTGCTTTTGCTTGCCTGTCCACAGGCTCCTTCGCGGCGGCTTCTCGTGCCCTGGCCTCCAACTCCCGCCGGGTCGGTGGCAGCGGAGGCAAGCTGGCCGGGTCACAAACGGCCGGGGCCATTTTGCGGGGGTTGGCGCCGCCATTGGATCCGTGGCTCGTGGCAGACGACACGGAATGGCCAAGGGACAGGGACGACACATTGGAGAGCTGGGATATCTCGGAGGATGCAGAGTTGCGCCTGGCCGTCAAAAGACCGGACTGGGTCGGGGTGCGGCGTGGGAGCTGCGGCGGCGAGGGCTGAAACGAGGGCGTCCGCGATGGCAGCGGTGGCGGGGCCGCCCGCGGCTGCGCGGCGTCGCCAGGGGAGCCGACAGAGGCCTGGGTATCGCGACGAGGCAGCGGCGGCGGGATGCATCTGTTCGGCCTGGGAGGCACGGCCGGGTGTGTCGTCTGGTGTGTCGTCTGGTGCGTCGCGGCGTCGTCGCTGGGCCTGCCGGCCGCGGGGCGCACAGGGGGTGGTGGCGGGGGCGGTCGTTTGCGGGCGGCGGGCTCGACGCTGCTGAAGTTCTTCTGCTTGTTGAGGGCCGCGATGCGCTCGGCGAGGGTGCTGAACTGGGGCTCCTCGGCGTCGGCCATGGTGTTGCTGGTCGGCGTTTGGCGGATATGGGGAGCGCTGCGGACGCTGTCGGGCCACGAGGCAACTCGCGCCCACAATGGGGGCCGGCAGCGGGGGAGGGTGCGAGTCGTGACCTGGTATTAATGCTGCGTGCTCGTAGGTGCTCGGCAGTTATTAATGGACTATTAATAGACGCTCATCCGGGTCCGGCGAGGTTGTCGAGTTGCACAGCGAGCAGGTCGGCGGCACGTGGCAGGGTATGCAGAGGGACGGCAGGCGGCCGCCCAGCCACGACGTCTCGGGAGGTTCGTGTACGAGCACGGCATCCTCGGCTGGAACAAGGTCGGTGTCCAGACGCATCCAGGCATAGCGATACCATTGAACATGCGCGACAGATGGGTCGATACGAGGCATCACGACCAACTGCTGGTGTCTGTGTCGGCCATGCTGGAGCGACCCCGGTCCGTGCCTCCCTACTGCGGCGCAGGCCTGGACGGCGATGCGCGATTGACGAAGGAATACGGCGCAGCATACTGCGTACGGAGCACGAGGACCCAGCAATTGACTTTCGCTTGGTATCCCGCCGCCCCGTCCAAGACCAGCCGCATGTCCAGCCGCATGTCGCGCAGGATGCATGATGGCCCGTCTCGCGCGCGCAGCTCGCACGGTTCGCCGGCAGCGTGATGTGGCCTCTGTGGCGCGGCGGGGACCCACTGCCTGGAGCCTGACCCGTCCAGGCCATCTCCTCCCCGCCGCCGACGAACCAACGAACCACGAACCAACGAACCACGAACCAACAACCCGACCAGCAAAACCGAGCCAGCCGGCCAGCCAGCCAGCCAGCCAGCCAGCCAGCCAGCCAACCAGCTCGCCAGCCTCGCGAGCGCTGCCAGGCCCTCTGGCGTCCTCACCAAGCTTGTCAACGCCCCGTCGGCCGCGCTTCCGCCGCCAGCGGTCCAATCGCGGGCGCCAGCGCCAGCGGCAACCAACCACCCTCGACCCGGCTGCGCCCATCCATCATCCACCCATCCCATCCACCCATCCATCCAGGCTAAAGGCGGCGGGCGGCGACGACGACCGTCCCGGATCTCCATCCTAGCTTCGCCTCTTCACCTCCAGGTCAACCCTCCGCCTCGCCTCGCCTGGCCCGCCTCGCCTGGCCCACCGCGTCCGTGCCGTCCGCTTCCACCGCCGACACTGACGCAGCGAGTGGATAACTACGGCGGCCGGGGGCTTTTCTGTCCTTGCTTTTGCCGCCTGCCCTACGAAGTAGCGCCGGCACTGACTCCAACGCCATCCTGCGCCGTGCTCCTCTCCCTTCCCGTCATCTCGAGGCTCACCCGCCTGCCAGCCCGCACTGGTCTCCCGCTCCCACCCCGTCCGCGATCATGGCAGCGGAGGCTGCCGGCGGCGCGCTTGCTGCCGCAAAGTCCTCGTCCAAGACGCCGCTCAATTTTCTCCATCTGCCGGCGGAGACGCAGCAGGACATCGTCTCCCATGTAAGTGCCCGCCAGCCTTCCTGCCTGTCCGCCTCGCCTCGCCTCGCCCCACCTCTCGTGGTGATGCACCGGCGACTGACCGGCGACTGACCGGCGACTGACTGACCGGCGTGGCTCCAGTGCTCCCAGAGCGATCTCATCTGCCTCGCCCTCGCCTCCAAGCGCCTCCACGAGCTGGCCTCCGCCCAGCTCTACCGCAACTTCCACATCGTCTTCCCCGACGACGATGACATCAACTTTGACTCCCCCATCGACGGCCTTGCCGGCGGCCTCGACACCTTCACCACCAGCGAGTACAACTACGCCAAGCACCTGAGAGACCTGTCCATGGACACCCTGAGCGCCGGCGTCAAGGGGGAGCACTCATACCAGTCCTACCTCTACAGCGCTAGTTGTGGCAAGTTCCTCAACACCCTGCTCTACCTGACCCTCAAGAAGGCCAAGTCTCTTGAATCGTTTCGGTCAGTGCCCGTCTGCTTCGGCTGCCGCGCTCCCTCGCCCCGTCCGCTGACCGTTTGCTGCGCAGATGGAACATACGTGTCGAGCTCAGCAGGCCCGTCTACCGCGAACTGCACCGCATCGCCTCCCTGACGAAGCTTCATGTCCGCATGCAGGCCGGCGACTCCTACTATAACCCACCACCGCCTCTGCCGGCGTCCGTTGACGTCCAGGCCCCACAGATCCCAACAGGTCACTGGTACGCCATGCCGCCGCCGCCGCCTCCCGGCTCGCTTCCTCCGCCTTCCCTACCGCCGCCGCCCAGTGGCCCTCCCCCGGCGCTGGAACCGCCGTCCAAGTCTGCGGCCAAGAGCAAGGCGGGCAGGCGCAGCCTGGGATCCAAGGAGCCGTCTACCATATCCGGGTTCAAAAACCTCAAGAGCTTGTGCATTCTAGACATTGACAATGTCGGCATTGTTCAAGAGATCAGGACCTGTGTCAAGAACTCGTATTCGACGCTCAAGGAACTGCAGCTGTCCCTGTCCGACGCCCTGGCCCAGCAGGCCCGGAAACCCCCTCCCGACTCCGATGCTGACGATTCTGACGTCGACGACGACTTCCAGGTCGTCCCGGCTTCTCAGAATACGAGCTACGATGCCAGCGGCCCCGCAAAGGCATTCCGCGCACAGGAAGAGCGCAAACTTCAGGAGGGGATTCTTGGAAGGATATTTGACATCGAGCAGACGTTGATCAAGAAGCCCCCCATTCGGCGCATTTCCCAGGAGCCCGCCTCGGGTAGCGCCAAGGGCAAAGAAGTAGAGAAAGCACCGAGCACCCAGGACGCCCGTGAGGATTTCATTGCCTCCATCAAAGAAGCCTCTAGCAAGCTCATGGCTCTGCAGAACGGCTCTCGAGCTTTCTCGATATCCCAGCAGGACATTTTGGATACCATCGAGAGGGCCGCGAGGAAGTACGTCGACGCAAGCGACTCGACTTCGCAGGGCTCGACCCAGGACAAGGAGGCAGTCAAGGAGGTGGGCGCTTCGAGCCAAGGTCCACCAGAGGAGGAAGAAACGAGTAGGGGTGGCCCTTCCTCTGGCGGGACGCGCGCGGAAGACGAGACCGGGCAGCAAAGCGCTACCGGCGGCGATGCAGCAGCTGCTGGCGTATCCGCGGGCCCCAAGCATGCAGACAGAGACTCGCAATCGAAGGCCTTGAAGAGCCAACTGCCCGGCGAAGAGCTGTCACCCGATGACATTGACGTTGCTCATATGGATATGGTCGGGGATGACTTGGAGGACGACGAGTCTGACGAGCTGTCGGCACCCGTCGCCGCAGCGAAGGAGAAGACGTGCGAGAGCCAGCCCATCTCGAGCCAGGCCGACGTGTCTGGTCCTGCCGCATCCCATCTCGCCAAGCTGGCCTGCACCACTGCCGATGCGCTGTTGCTGGCCGAGACGGCGGCCAGGGTCTCCCGTCAAGTGCAGGTGGAAAAGGCCAAGCTCGAGCCGCTCACGGGGAGGCTCGGCTATCTACAAGAACAGGTCAACAAGGTGGCCGAGAGGGTGGAGGCGATCCGTGCCGCGGGAGAGGCGATGACGCCTTCCAAGATCCAGTCGGTGGAAGCAGAGTTGCAGTTGCTTTGCAAGAGCGTCGGAGACATGTTCAATGACATGCAGGTGATGGAGGCAGAGGTTGACACCTTGACGACGGGCATCTCGGCGCGAATGCTGGAGATGGCCCCAAAGGGCGACAACCTCCGGCGTTACATGGACGCTTACACCCGCGACACCCGAGGTTTGTCCCTGGAGTCGCTGAGCATCCATCTCGTACCCGTCAAGGCGTCTGTCTTGTCGCGGGGCGTCGACCTGTCCAACCTCCGGCAGCTGACGCTGCTCAACGTGGGCAACCAGGCCCCGATCTGGTCACAGCTGATCAGGGAGGGCAAGGTGCGTCCGCTGGCGTTGCGCAGCGTCTTTACCGATCACGTCACGAATGTCTTCTTGTCGTGCATGGCGCAGCTGCCCGAGCTTCACGACCTCTTCCTGCTCGAGCGAAGCGCCAAGCACAAGCCCGAGAGCTTTGCGCCCCGGTCTTCGACGACCATCGACCAGATCCGGCGCCTGGTGCTCAAGAAGCATATGCCGACGCTCAAGCGCCTGATGATCAAGGACGAGTCCAACGGGCCTAACTGGGATGCCAACGAGAAGACAATGATTCTCGCCTGCACGCGCGGTGCAAGCCTCGAGGAGCTGGCGCTCAGCATGAACATTCACGCCGTGGTAGGTCTCTGAAAACTCGCCGGTTTGTTCCGTGCTGGATCTAACGGCCATCGTAGCACGCTTTTATGCAGTACTTCTCGGGCCTCAGGAATCTGCGAGCCATCAACATCCTCCACTTCAAGAACAACGACACGTGCATCTGGGTCATGCGGGAGATTCTGCGCTTCATCGTGGACAACCTGTCGCACCACCCGGAGCTCAAGCTGGAGTGGATTGCCATGGAGGACGACCGCGTAGACCGGGTAGTCCGACCGTCGGAGATGTCGGACGAGGTGCCCGAGAACGAGCCCGCGAAGCGGTCCAAGGGCAAGGGCAAGGGCAAGGAGAATTCCCACGTGCCGGTCAGTGCAACGTCGGATGGTGCGTTCCCCTTGCTGCCCGTCGATGGTCTGGATTCCGAGAGCGACAGCGACGACGAGGGCTTCGACAGCGGAACGCGGCTGCGGTTCAAGACGGTAGGGCCGCTGCAGTTCTACGACGTCTGGGGGGTCAAGATATTCGAAAAGGAGATTCGAAGCGGGCGACTCTAATAAGGGAACTCGGCGGCTGCTTGGCCGAACGGGACGGGCGAATCAAGGGGGGTTGGCCAGCGGGAAGGGAGGGATATTGGGTCTCGGGAGCAGAAACGTCTTACGGTTACAGTGTATGCGGTCGGGCACGGCGCACGGGAGTGGGACTACCATGGGCATCGGGATCACGCTTTGGTAAGTTGGGTATGGCTGATGAACCGGGTACTACGTATTTACGATTGGGGGCGAATGTCTGGAAACACGGCCATTTTCAGGCTGGAGAGCCTGGGTGTACATACCTGCGGAGCTACGAATCCGTACATCTCTCGCTTGATGTCTGTCGGCCGGCGTGACCGGGCGCACACGTTGCACGAGTGTGCAGTTTAGTAAACTCAATGAAGCCACGACTTCAACGAGGCTGGCTTCACCGTCACGACAATGCATCGTTTCGCCATGAAGGGAAGATAGAGTTAGATATGATTCGTGGCGCCGCGGCTGCATGAAGCGCGGGCTCTTTGTTTGGTACACTCTATACCAACACTACCCTAGACAACGACGGTGCGGCGGAATTTCTGGTCAAGAGGTGGTGTGTGATGGTTGTTGACGGGATTCGCAGGAAAAGTCGGTAGGTAGGTATCTACAAGGGGTGGCGGTGGCGCGGGGAGGTCTATTTACAGCTTTCCGATGATGGCCGCGGCGTACTCGTGAGTCTTGGCCTTGCCGCCCAGGTCGCCCGTCAGGAACTTGCCCTCGGCCAGGGTGTCGAAGATGGCCTTCTCGATCCTGTCGGCGTGGTCGCTGAGGCGCATGTGCCGCAGCATCATGATGGAGCTCAGGAGCAGGGCAGTGGGGTTAGCCAGGGCCTTGCCGGCGATGTCGGGGGCGGAACCGTGGACGGCCTCGAAGATGGAGCACTCGTCGCCGATGTTGCCAGAGGGAGTGAGGCCGAGACCGCCAATGAGGCCGGCGCACATGTCGGACAGGATGTCGCCGTACAGGTTGGGCATGACCAGGACCTTGTCGTTGTAGGGGTCGGGGTCCGTCACCATCCTGAGGCAGGTGTTGTCTAGCAGCTCGGCGTCGAACTCGATGTTGGGGAAGTCCTTGGCCACGTCACGCGCGACGTTGAGGAAGAGACCGTCGGACATCTTCATGATGGTGGCCTTGTGGACGACGCGGACCTTGTTGCGGCCAATGGATTCGGCGTGCTGGAAGGCGAATCGCAGGACGCGCTCGCTGGCCTCGCGGGTGATGAGCTTGATGCTCTGGACAACACCGTCAACCACGACGTGCTCAATGCCCGAGTACTCGCCCTCGGTGTTCTCGCGGATCAGGACCGTGTTGACGTCGTCGTAGGGGGTCTTGAAGCCGGCGACGGAGCGGCAGGGTCGCAGGTTGGCGAAGAGGTTGAAGGTTCGTCGCAGAGTCAGGTTGAGCGAGACGTGGCCCTTGCCGATGGGGGTCTGAAGAGCGCGGAGAGGTTAGAAGGCTGCTTGCCGTCTTGCCACGTCGGCCCAGACACGGAACTGTGGAGAGCCTACAGCGAGAGGACCCTTGAGGGCGATCTTGTTCTTCTTGATATTCTCGATGGCGCTATCGGGGATTGCCGTCTTGCCATTCTTGAGGATGGGGGTGACGTCGACGGATTCCCACGCGATGGGGGTCTAGTTGCACCACGTCAGTTTGCGAACCTGTCGCGACTCGAATGCTTCCCCAGACGAGCACGTACCTTGGCGGCGGCGAAGATGTCCTTGACGGACACGGCGATCTCGGGGCCAATGCCATCACCCTCGATCAAGCTGACGAGGTAGTTTCCCTGCGCAGAGTGTGAGCCTCACGGTTGCCGCGTCGTCGCATGAGTGATTTTGGATGAGACCACGTCTCGCCGCGCAGTGGGACAAGGCGGTCACCGGCACAACTGCGCATCGAGAGCAGCGAGACGAACGTACCTTGGAGTCCTTGGTTCCCTCATACTTTGCGACTCGCTCGCCGCCAGTGGAGTAGCAGCGCTGTGTCGCAGAAGACGGTCGCGTTAGCAAGATCCCACGAGGCGTACGTGTCTGGGAATCCGGGGGTCCTCACAGAAGCAGACCAGGTAGCCGCAGCGCGGGGAGCCGCGCGCAGGCACTGCCTGGGGACCGGGCTGGAGAATGCTCGGATGGCCAGCATCTTGCGTGATGTGAAGGGTGACGGGTCCGAGGTGAGCAGGGAGGCGAGGAGGGTTTGGGTTGGGAGGTGTAGAAGCTGTCGCTCGGCACGACCTGGGCCGTGGCTGTGACGTTGTAGCCGACTGAGACCCGATTCTGCAGCAGATGTGGCGCAGGCCCCATCTTTTCGCCGGTTTTTTTCCCTCAGTGGTCGGCCCAGCGGCTCGGAGCCGTCGGCGTTGCGTCGATGCCGAGCCGTTTCAGCGCTCGAGGCTGCGGATCCGGGCCGAAGCTGTGGCGCCCAGCTTCGTGCTGCGCACAGCCTTGCGTGGCGTGGCTCCTCCTGCGCTGCGGCTTCCGCTCCTTCCCGACTGGCATCACCAACTTGACGTCGACAACAACAGCACAGCAGAAACGACGCCGCGAAACGACGCCGCGCAGCCCCCAAACCGGCTCGTTGGCCCCGTCTCTGCCGCGTACGCTCTGCCTCTGGCTGACGGTTGGCATGCGCCGGCGATAACTGGCCGCCTTCGCGACCCCTTTGTTCGACATGGCCGACTTTGAGAGGACGATCCTCGAGTTCTACCAGCTTCCGACGCCCTACCCCTCGGAATGGCCCGCCGAGAAGGATGCGGGCGACTCCTCTGGCGACGACGAAGATGGCACAAAGCATGGGCGGAGGAGGTCTCGATACCAGGCTCTCGAGTCGGCCATGAACGATCGGAGGAACCTCTTGTCTGGCACAAAAGGCGGCCAGGGAAGCGTCGGCAGCCTGGTCCAGAAAGATGAGCCCGACCCCTTGGGCACGTCGGATAGCGTGGTGCGGTCATTGAAGACAATGGACGTGCCGCTGCAGGATGACTCGCGCATGCGTGAGTCTCTCCGTCGTGCGCACGACCGCTGCGCAAGTCTAACGGGGAGGTACCCTAGGAAACCGTTTCTTGCTCTCCTCAACCACGTTCTCGCCCGCCTTGTTCTTGTCCCAGCTGCACGCAGGTGCGGATACACGAAGCCTGCTTCAGGGCCTGGATGTTCTTTCGCAGTCGATTGACCAAAAGTCGGCGTCGCTCAAGGTCCTCGTCGAGACTAACTTCGAGCGGTTCGTCAGGGCCAAGGCAACCATCGACAACGTATACAAGGAGATGAAGTTTCGTGGCGTTGAACCGGCCCAACCTCGAGGCCATCGCCACTCGCGCCAGGCTAGCCGGTCCAATTTCCGTGGCGGCGGCAGTGGGTCGGGTCTAAACAATCTCCTAGCCTCTCCCCTACCGGATGGCCGAAAGAAGAACGCGCTCGTAAAGGAGAGCGAGTACGGCGTCATGGGAATCAAGGCCCCCTTATTAGACGTGTCGGCCAAGGCCGAAGATGTCTGGGGGCCTGCGCTGGGAGGACGCGAGAAGGAAGAGTATCTCAAGACCGTCTCCAACCGACTGAGCCAGTTCAAGGAATACATCGAGCTCAGCGCAACCGTATCGGACAGTATCAAAAGGAAAGACTATGAAACCTTGGTGGAGAGTTATAACCGCGCCAGGAAATTCGCAGACGAGGCCCGGCGGCTGTCGCGGGAGCTGCGAGGCGGGTCGCCAGACGACACGCTGCTCTACCAGATGGTGCTTGCTGGGCGCATGTGGCACGATGTCGACCAGCAGATCCAGGGCTTCCAGAGAGACATTTGGAAGAAGCTCATCTCGCTGCATGCAGCATCGAGGTCGGAAAACACGACGGGCCGTGCGCAGGAGCAGCACATGGACATCATCGGCCTGTTGCTCGAGCTTGGCGTGGAGGACAATCCGATTTGGGTCTGGCTCTTGAGCAGATACGACCACCTCAGGGGCAAGATCCAAGCAACCGCGGATCGTTCAAGGGTGGAAATCGAGGTCCTGCGGCGCAGACTCGCCAACAACGAGAAACCGAAGCCTCAAACCTTTGCTTCCCACCTCGGATCGCTGGGCCGACAAACGGTCGAGGGCACACATGCATCGTGCGACTCCGCCGACGTGACGGAGCTGTGGGGGAAGATGCTCGCTTTCCTGACGAGCCTGATGTCGTCACAGGGCATCTTGGGAGAACTGGTCGAGTTTTGGCAGGCAGCAAAAGGGTTCATCGACGGCAAGACGCAAAAGACACTGCCGGTTGGTTACAACGAGGAGTCTCGCCGCCACCACCAGCTATCTCAGCAGGCTGTCGCGGACTTGGAGAAGGGTGTCGTGGAGCTGGTTGAACTGCTGCGGGAGCAAGTGTATTCCTTCTTTGCCGGCCTGCCGCCCGAAGACATCTCGCTGCTCTTCTCGCCCCTTCCACTGTCGCCCCGTTCTCCGGCCTTGGCAGGCGGGCTGACCCCGACGGCCCTCCGCGATCCGCGGTTCAACTTCGACCCGAACAATCCTCCGCCTCCGTCCCCTAGAAGGGGCGAGCCGTGGGAGAAGCTGGCCTTTTGGCCGCCGTGGTCGAATTCCATCAGCGGCGTGGGCCATCTCTCCAAGATGCTGGCACTAGTCGGCTCGGGCGCGTCCGACATGGCGAGCATAGGCCCCGTCGCATCAGGGGACCCTCGGATGCTGGACGACTTGAAGGCTCTGGTGGGAATCTCCCGAGAGCGGTGCGTCACTGCCCTCTGCGCCGCCTGGAACCGAGACGCCGAGAACATCAAGTACGTCGAAGACTGGCAACGACCCGCGGAGGCGGGACACGTGACGCGTATGCCCGTCATCTTTGCATCCTTTGAGGGCGCTCTGTTGTCGGGCATGCAGAAGATCCTTTACATTCCCGACGCCATGGAGAAGCCCGATGCGAGCAACATCGTTGCGCCGCCGCCGACCAAGTTGCTCCAGATGGTGCGCAGCCAGTACGTCACGACGCTGTACAAGGCTCTGAGCGGCATGGTGGAGAACGCGGAGCGCCCAGTGAAGAAGGAAGAGGATGAGTGGACGGCGGCACCAGACAGCCGGCAGGGCTCGAGTTCCGCGACGCAGGAGACGGGCAAGAGCACGCTCGATGCCGGAGACCGAGTAAGTCCTGATGCCCATTGCTTGCCCCGTCGAGCAGCCTCGACTGACGCCGTCGCAGAACGTCCGGATGCTCTTGACGCTGAGCAACCTGCAGTCCCTCCGAAGCCAGGTGGTGCCGAGCCTCAACGCGCAGTTCGAGAACGCCTTTTCTGTCAAACTGACAGACGAGTCCAAGACGATCCGGGACGTGCTCGGCCAGATCGACGCCCGTCTCTTCCAGTCCTACACCAAGCAGTCGGTGGAGAAGCTCCGCGACATCATCCAGGCCGGCCTCTCGGCGACCGACTGGGCACCCGCGGCCAACCAGCGTCCCCAAGCCGCCAAGCCTTATGTCTACGAGGCCCTCCTCGCCCTCGTGCTCGTCCACTCGCAAGTGTCCACGACGGCCTCGTCCCTCACACCCCAGGTGCTCTCGTTCCTTCTCGAACAGACGTCCCTCCAGCTCCTCGACGCCTTTCGCCAGCGGCCGCGGTACTCGCTCGAGGCTCTGATGCAGGCGACCCTCGACGTCGAGTTCGTCGCCCAGACGCTGAGCCACTACACGACGGACCGCGCCTCGGAGCTGCAGGCCCAGATTTACCAGGAGCTCGACGGGCGGACCGACAACGACGCGCGCGCCAGGCTGCAGAGCGAGCTGCCAGAGATGCGCAGCGTGCTCAAGAAGCTGCGCGAGGCGAGCAAGAACCAGTTTGCGTGCTTCAAGAAACCGAAGCGCCAGGGGCAGAGCATTTCAAAGACGGAGGGCAGCGGACCAGTGGCGAGTTAGCCGGCCCGGTGGCGAGTTCGAGTCACGAGATGCCGATGATGGGGGGCGCATGTCATGATGATCAGAGTAAAATCTCGACGAATGACTTTCCGTGGGCTCTACCGAATCTATCGCAAACTGCGAACCCGTATCCATGCCACACCTGCGAAGGTGCCCGGCTAGCTTCTCTTTCAGAACAACATGCATGACTAGCTCGCTCTACCATACCCGTCTCCTGAAGCCGATGTTCGCGACTCCATGCATCTATCCCGACGGCGCCGACCGGGCCGTCTACCTTTCGTTTCCACGTCTTCCGAAACGCCTGGCTAGAATGACAAAGCCAAGCAAAACCAAACAAAAGCATGAAAAAGGTATCATTTTCGTGCGCACGTCCAATCATTAGCCATAAGAAGCAAACCGCTCACAAGGTCCCCCCTGGCGTGGGGCATCCCGAGGTTTCTCGCTTTCTCGTCTTCGTCGTTCTGCCCAGCTCGTTCCGCGATGAGCCGCAGAGCAGCGCCAGGCAGGAGTCAGGCTGTCGGGTTGGGGAGCAGGAGATGTGAGCAGAACATGAGCTCGAGGGAGCGGGAGTCTGCGGGCGAGAACTGCGAGCCCTTCTGGCGGGCCTGGATTGTATCGTCTGGAAAGGGGGTAACACGATTAGCCGGCAGGATCCTCAGCGGGGCGCGAATACGCGACGGCAACGTACATTCCATGTCGAGGCTCCGAAAGTAGCCGGCAATGGGAGGGTCCTGGTCGAGGGTGGTGAGCTTCCCATCCTCACCGCGCGCCGTCTGAGGCAGCGCCCTGCGGATACCCAGCAGCATCTTCAGCAGCGCGGCGAGGTCGCCGCCTTGCTGGGTGAAGACGCTCGGATCCCGCTCCAACGGCCAGCCGGGGCGCAGGTGGTCCTGCTCCCAGGCCTTGAAGGCCCAGGTGGACTTTTCAACGCAGTTGAGGAAGATGAGCGCCGTGAGGTATATCCTGAAGCCAGCCTTGGTCTTGCTGTCGGCGAGGAGCCGGTCCATGAGGCTGAGGAGGCTCTTGGAGGTGCAGTTGGCCTTCCGTTCGGCCGCGGCATTGAGCTGCATGCAGATCATGGTATAGATGTCCACGTCGTTTTCATCCTGCGCCTCCTTGATGTGCCGTGGCCCCTGCCCCTCTCCCGACGGCTTCTCGACGATGCTCCACTGCCTCTCGCGGTCAATGCTCTCGACCAGGCCCCAGAGCTCGAGTGCTTTCCGGAGGAGCTCGTCTTCTGATCCGGCCAGCTGCTGCGCGGCAGCCTCGAGCGTCACGCGCATGAACTTGGAGGGCTCGCGCTCGATGAAGAGATGCAAGACGTCGCGCATGTAGGCCTCCACCTTGACCGGGACGTCCTCCTTGTCTTGATTGATCATGACGACCTGGTGATGCCTGGTCTGCATGGCCTCCCCATCTTGGCCCTGGACCGGGTCGAGAAGGACGGCCAGCGTGGCCAGGCTGATGTGTTTCCCCGTGTCTGGGAAATGCGACACCTCGATGACCGAGTCGACGTCTGTCAGCTGGAGCTGGTCTTTGTGGAGGTTGATGCGGTTCTGCGACAGCACGACCTGAACGCCGGCCGAGTAGACGTCGAGCTGCTCGTGCAGGCGCGATCGGACACAGCCCGTCATCCATACCCTCGGCGACAGGACCTTGCGGCACGTGTCGCAGGGAGTGCCTCTGCTGCAAATCTTACGCAAGATTCGGCACCGGATACAGGCGCCCAGCTTGCGGACTTCCTTGACCTCTTGGCGCCTTGTCGGAGTGAACTTGGACCGGAAGTGGCGCGACCGTCCATTGAACATGGGCCCGCTGGTGTCCATGCGAACGCCGCCGCGGCTCAGCAGCGCGGGAGGGTTCTCGTCGAGAAGGGGCGGCACGAGGGCCGACGTCGCGTATGTCATCTCGCCCCAAGGTTGGTGGGACACGGGGTTCTCGGCGACGGCGGTCGGAGTCGTGACTTGGGTTACCACGGCAGCCGGATGAGGAGAGTCGGCGACGGAAGGCGACGCGGACGGCGCATCGTGGTCGACAAGCTGGGGGTCGAGGAACGTCGTGTTCAGCCTCGCGGCGGCGGCAACGGCAACGGAGAGGTTGGACGGATCGGGAGACGATGCGCTGGCGGGCAGCAGCGCCTGCAACCGCTCTTCGGGCGAGAGCTGGTGGCCCGGGGGTGATGGTTGGACGGGGGCTGCGGCACGGTCAGCGTGTGCCAGGCCATGTGATTCCTTTCCAACATTACCCTGGGCGCGATCGTCGTAGCTGACTGGAGGGTTATCCAGCGTGTACTGCTCCTGGAGCTCGAAGCGCTCGGTGGCGCGCGTGCCATTGGTCGCCGCGCCCTGCGCCTCTTGGCCATTGGCCTGGGCCTGGGCGCCTTGGGCGCGGCTGTTTTCGTTGAGGTCGACCTGTCGGGAGGCTTCGGCGAGGGTCTCGAGCGCGCTCCATCCCTGGGGTAGCGCGTTGGGCGGGATCGCCTGGCCGTTTTCTCGAGCGAGGGCCTGCTGGTGTCGCTCGGCGGCGGACCTGGCGTGGGTGATGCCGTGCAGCTCAAGGCAGGCGCGCATGCGCTCCGAGTCGGAGATGGCAGGGCATTTCTTGGTGATGTGGGCCGTCAGGCTGTCGATGCGGCCCTTGGGGAAGTTCTCGCCGCACTGCTTGCAGGTGTGCGGATAGCGGTTGCTGTTGTCGTTGAGCTTCGGCCCGCGCTCGAAGTACTCGAGGATGAGCGGGTTCGGCTTGCGGCCCATTGCGCGGCGTCGGGCGGGGGCACGCGCAGACAGCCTGCAGTCTCGACGGCGGACGCGTCTGGAGGGTCGTCTGGCACGCGAGGCCCTCTGTTGAGCAGCGTGCAGGGCGT
>NRSZ01001123.1:0-24127 GCA_002901185.1 Tolypocladium capitatum | reverse complement strand
GGGGGGGGGGAGATGCTGGGGATGGCTTCACGGCGGGACGGATTCTGCCTCTGCTGACCGACCAAATTCTCACACCGCCTGGGGCAGTCGGCGGGACGATGTTCCGAGGGCCGAGGATGCGCGCCGCTGTGATTGGCCCGAGGGCTTGGCAGGTCGAAGATGTCTAGCGACTCTAGCGACTCCTTCGGTGCGGCAGCTCCCTGATCTTAGCGCAACTGGGCTGGCCTAGAGCAGGGGCTACGAAGCCGGATCTCAACTAAGCTGGCCTAAGCTGGCCGAGAGCAGGGGCTACAAAGCCTGATCTCAGCCTCAGCTGGCCTAGAGCAAGGGCTGAAGAGCGGGCAGGAAGCTGCCGCATGCCTCAAGACCGCACTTGTATCCAAGTAACCCTAACCCTACGGGTTCTTAGCTAGGCGTCAGATGCCGTCAGATGCCGGTGCTGATGATGTAAATAGCACGTGACTTGCTTGATTTTCTGCACAACGGCGATAGCCCGAGTCTCTTTTATTCACGGCGGAGAGACGATGCGTGCAATCAATCTTCGCTCGCCCGAAACCAGCGTGGTAGATCCCTACTTGGCGTATACTTGTTCCACGATGCCCACGTCATGCGGATTACAAGTTTCGAGCATGTACATGCGTAGCGGCCGGGCGCGCTAGGCGGGGGTTCGGGACAACGCCATGGATTCTGGAGTCCCACGAGCGTTCCCAAGGCCACAGAATCTGTCTACCGCACCAAGTGTCGCGTCGTTCGTTTACGAGTTCCTCCACCTTGCCGTCCAAATAACGTTGCCGCCGCTGCCACAGCCGGGCGACGCGGGAGTGCAGGGAGCTGGGGTCGCGCTGTACGAGTGCTGCGTGCGGCGAGATGCGAAGGGGGAATGCAGGAAGCCGTCGTCGCCCTCGTGTCGACCCGAGAACGAGTAGGTACTCTTCCGCGTACGAGTGCTCGTCAAGCTCGCGCCTCGAGTCATGATCGGCTAGGCCGGGCCGCCCTGGGCCGACTACCGGCGCCCCCGCGTGCCCTGGCCACTCATCGTTGTCCCTTTTCTCACCTTTGGTTTCGATTTCAAGCCTTCCGCTCTGCTACTCATAGATCTGTACGAGTACGGAGCGAGGGCTTGATGATGTGGCTTCGGTCGCAGTCCTGCCGCCACCGACGACACGTCAAAGCACCTCGTCATCTCCCGCGCCCATGGTCGAGACGTGCGCGCATCAGCATCTCCCCATCGGTCCTCATCTCGTGCCACCCGACTTCGGTGTGGCACGACGGAATGCCCCCCTGCCGAAGCGCGCTCGTGGCCCCATATCGTGCTCCGAAGTCCTGTTGGTTGGTCTGAGCCGGCACTCTCTCCGGCCCCCCGGTCCGGCGATGGAATGATCTGCCTCGTCCTTCAAGGGCCATCCCTGCAGCCTGCCCTCCTCGCCCGGAGCGGATTGCTCGTAATAATATGCCTGCACCAGTCCCGGCTGTTGTCTCGCGCGTCCGTGTAACGGCGGTTGGTCTCGGACGTCTCCTCCCGGGGGCAGTGAGTGACGGATGCCTTGCATATAACGAGTCCCGCTCCTTGAGCGTTTATGCTTTGTGGGGTGCCCGTGTCGTCGTCTGCCTCATCACTGCCTAACAAGCGTTGTAGTGCTACGATGCTGCCTCTGACGGCCGTCGTTGCTGCCGCCGCCGCCGCCGCGACGTCCCCGGACTTGGCCAAGTATGCCCTGACCGACGTGAGTGGGAGAATCCATGCGAGAGCGCGCGCGTCTGAGTCTCCGTCTTAACATGTCCACGCCAGACCGGTTCGACGGGAGGTGGAAACACCTTCCCCGGCGTGTCTCGGCCGCTGGGGATGGTCAAGCTCGGCCCGGATCTGTATGTCGGCAGCGACTCCTACTCCGGTTACCAGCCGACCGGCAACTTTACCGGCTTCACCATGCTTCATGAGAGCGGCACCGGCGGAGCTCCCAAGTATGGCGTCGTCTCTCAGATGCCCGTCGTGGGCAAGGTCGAGAACCCGCTGAGCGATGCCATCAACGACACCCGCGCGGCCCCCGACCATACCGAGGTTGGCTACTACAAGGCCCGCCTCGGTTCCGGCACCGTGCTGGAGCTGGCCGCGTCGAACAAGGCCGGCATGTATACATATACCTTTCCAAAGCCCAACGAGTCCGCCGGCTTCCACGTGCTCGTCGACGTCTCCCACGTGCTGTCGTCGTACAGGGGCCAGGGGCTGGAGCAGCACTACCTCGGCGGGAACATCACCGTACACGAGCAGGGCGCCGACGGCTACTACTACACTGGGTTTGGCACCTATGACAATGTGAGTTTGGTTGCCATGTGCCTCCCGCGCAGCTGACTGATCATCGTCATGGCTGCTCAGGGATGGAACCGAGCCGCTCCTTGGACCGTCTACTTCTGTGGACGGTTCGACGCACCCGCGACTTACAAGACCTTTCTCGGCGTGGACAAGGCGAGCGACAAGCTCGCCGAGTTTGCAACGGAGCCGAGCTACGAGTCCAGCTCTGCGAGGCTCGGCGCGCTCTTCTCCTTCCGCCAGACCACCGTCGTCTCTCGGGTCGGCGTCTCCTTCATCTCCGCGGAGAAAGCCTGCTCCAACGTCGACGGCGAGATCCCCGAGGGGACCTCGCTGAGGACGGTTCGGCGGCAGACCCGCGACGCCTGGAACTCGGACGTCTTCAGCAGGGTGACGACGACCTCGACCAACACGACCGAGCTCAACCAGCTGTACTCTGCCCTGTACTTTATGCACCTCCTGCCCACCAACAAGACGGGAGAGAACCCGCTCTGGGACTCCACGGAGCCGTACTACGACGACATCTTCACCTTCTGGGACACGGTGCGTCGCGCGCTGTCTCGTGGCCGTGGCCGTTCGAGCGAGCCCGTGCTTACCGTGAGCCGATAGCACCGCTGCACCACGGCCCTCCTCCACATCCTGCAGCCCACGTACCACGAAGAGCTCCTGCGGTCCATGGTCGACGTCTGGCGCCACCAGGGCTGGGTCTCGGACGCGCGCTCGTCCTTTGCCAACGGCGCCGTCCAGGGCGGCTCCAACGCCGACAACGTCTTCGCCGATGCCTTCGTCAAGGGCGTCGGCGGCAAGCTCAACTGGCACGATGCGTTTGCCTCCATGGTGAAGAACGCCGAGGCCGTCCCGGTCAACAACGACGATGCCCGGGATCCGACGGGCTCGACCAAGGAGGGGAGGAGTGCGCTGCCGGACTGGCTGGCTCATGGGTTCATCACCCCCAAGTTCTCGCGGTCCGTCAGCCGCGCCGTGGAATAGTGAGTACAGCGCGCATGCCCTCTCTCTCTCTCTCCCCTCACCCGGCCGGCATGGCCATGGCTGACGCCGGCCCCAGCTCCGTCAACGACTTCTGCCTGGCCACCGTCGCCGCCGGCCTCGGCCGCCTCGCCGACTTCGCAAAGTACTTCGGCCGCTCGCGCAACTGGCGCAACCACTGGAACCCCAACATGACGGCCCTCGGCTTCTCCGGCTTCCTCGGCCCCCGCGACGTCGGCGGCTTCCTCGAGCAGGACCCCCTGTCCTGCGGCGGCTGCTACTGGCGCGACCACTACTACCAGGCCCTGCCGTGGGAGTACTCCTTCAACGCGCACCACGACATCGCCCACCTCGTCGAGCTCTGCGGCGGCGAGGAGCGCTTCGTCGAGCGCCTGGAGATGACATTCGAGCCCGGCGTCTTCGCGGGCAACGCCCCCTTCGGCCACACGCTCTTCAACCCGGGCAACGAGCCTAGCTTCGCGACGCCCTACCTCTACAACTACGTCAACCGCCAGCACCTCGCCGTGAAGCGCAGCCGCGCCGTCGCCAAGTCCTACTACGCGCCCCGGCCCGACGGCCTGCCCGGCAACAGCGACGCCGGCGCCATGGAGTCGTGGCTGCTCTGGAACATGCTCGGCCTGTATCCCCTGACCGGTCAGCCCGTCTTCCTCATCGGCTCGCCCTGGTTCTCCGACCTGACCATCGACCTCGGCGCCTGCATGAAGCTCCGTGTCACCACCACGGGTGGCGCCGAGGACGCCTTCTACGTCCAGTCGCTCAGGGTCAACGGCGCGCCCTGGAACAAGGGCTGGCTGACGTGGCAGGACATCTTTGCCCGCGGCGGCACCCTCGAGTTTGAGCTGGGCAGCGAGCCGGCCAACTGGACGACGGGGCCGCCGCCGCCGAGCCTGGCGAGCTTGACTTCGGACGAAGCCAGGAACATGCTCCATGACATCGCAGGGCTAAAGGAGCACAGGCGTGCCTGTACGGCACCGCCCAAGACTTGCCCGACGTAGGCACCCGGGACATGCCGGTTCACGACTGTTCATTATGATAATCGAGGGGGTATAGATACCATGTAGGGGCCATCAGGGGCCATCTCTGTATACATGAGTCCATCGCTGGCATCTTCGACAATCGTGGCCAATTGTTAATATTAATACGCATTACCGTCAACGCCTCGTTATGCTGCCAAGACCTAGCCCAGGGCCTCGTGGGCCCGATATACGTGAGAGCCTACGCAAAAATATCACCACCCCCCTGAGATACTACTTGTCGCCGTCCCAGACGTTGCGAAACTCGTCGCTGTCCGGCGCGTGATACTGCGGTTCGCCATCATCCGGTTGCTGATGGGCTCCAGCGTCGGGCCCCTCCCTGCCCTCTTCCATCCTGGGAGCGCCATCATAGCCTTGGCCCAGGCTCGCTGGCGCTGGTAGTCCACAGCCTTGGCCCAGGCTCGAAGGCTCCGGCTCTCGATGCTTGACCACCTTTTTTGCCTTCTTCTTTTTCCTGACTGGGACAACTGTCTGCGGTTCCACGGATGATTGGCCCTCTCTCGGACGGGGGACGCTGGCCGAACTAGCGGCTGCAGGCGACGGCGAGGTTGGAGATGCCCGGGCTGATTGCCTAGTTCCGAAACCTCCTGTTGATGACCGATAACGCTCGCGCAAAGGTTCGCTGGCGGTGATGACGGGGTACTGCAAAACCCATTAGCCTCGGCTCAAAAGCGCCAGGGTTGAAATGCTCACGTTCCAGTCTCCGTACTCCAGCTCTCGCGCAGAATCAAAGAGACGCTCGTCGTCTCCATCAAGCTCGGGCTCTTCAAACGTCCCGTGAGTGTGCTCGTTCAGCTGATCGGGACGGGATGAGCTCGGCCCGCCGCCGTTGCCATTCGACCCCAGCAGCGGAGACGTCGAGTTGATCTCCCCCGGCTTGGGAATCCAGTATTTGCCCTTTCCTCCTCGTTCATAGCGCATGCCTTCGCGAAGCCTCGCAAGCCTGGACTTGGAGTCTTCGTGTGCCAAGACCTTGTCGCCGGAGTCGAAGCTTCGGTAACCGTAGTTGTTGCCCCTGAACGTTTCCTTGGAATCCTGAATCAGGTCCTTCACCCCATAAGCGTCCCTCAGGGCGTAACTCAGAGGCATCCTCGCCGACGAGATGTTGTTGTTGGCAAAATCTTGCCACGAAAAGGCGTACCAGTGGGCCACGGCAAATATCGGCATCTCGAGGCAAATCAGAGCATCCTGGATGGCGGCTGCGAGGTTGTCACGTGTGTAGCCCTCGACGTCGTCCGGTATGGCACCCAGCCAGACGAGGATCGAGAGGAAGAATCCCTGCCAGTACGATGCAAAGATGACGAGCTTGACGCACAGGAATTTGGGCACCGGCCGGAACGGCTGCAGATCCCGATGCATGCAGACCCAGAATAAGCCCAGCGAGTACAGGCTGACCGTCACGCTGATGTTGTAGATGATTCCGCTCCAGAGGTATCCAGACCCAGCCCCGATATAACCCTCCTGGTAGGTCCCCGTCGCCTTCATGATGACGGCCGCGATGGCGAGAATGGGCTTCAGCCACGCGTACTGTAGGATGCCACGCTTAATCGACAAGAACGTGTGCGGATCCGACATGTCGACCTTGCGAAGAACGTGGTTCAGCGGCCACAGATGCTGAACGGGCGCCCGCCCATGCGTCATGATTATCAGGGCCCGTTCTCCCCCGAGGTAGTTGATCAGGAGCTGGAAGAAGGTGTAGATGGTGAATGCCTCGTAGATGTCTCGGACCGGGGCAAGAAATGCGGCCGTCGTCAACGAGACCATGCTTGTCCACGACGCGATCGAGTAGATGGGGACCATGAGCAGGATGCGGATGACATATCTCTGCAGCAATGGCTTTCGGTAGTTCTTGGCTTGGAGCCATATCGACCTATTTCAAGCACGCGCCCAGATCAGCAAGCTTGCCAAGCGACGGGGGTCGTCGCCCCGACATACACAACTGAGAGCACGGTCGCTGCCAGAGAGGCGACTCCGGCGACAACCGTCGTGGCCTGGGTAAACTTCTGGCCGGTGCCCCCGTTCGACATGGCGGCGGCGTTGTTGCTATCGGGGAGAGGGCTCGGGCGAGATGGCGCGGCTCGCGGGCTTAGGTCATGGCCGGCTGGGGCCCCGAGGATGCAGAGGATGGCTCGAGTGTGGATTCGACGTCGGGCGGAGGCTCTCTGACGACGGCGACGGCGCCGATGGGGAAGAAGCGCTGTCGAGCCGCGTGTGACGACGCTCTCGTGCGTCAAATCGCCGTCCCGTGGACACGAGGTGCGCGTCTCGTCATGCACGAAGGGGTACGAAGTACTCCGTACCAACGACAGCCCGGGTCGGAAATATGTCCCGGCGCTGCGGGGCCGCCCGGCCGCCTGGAGCTTGCAGGCGCGACTGTACTCCGTGCGAGTAGCTCGCCTGGTCACCTCGCGAGCTCGAACCTCACGAGAGACCACCGACGACCTCGAGGAACCGCGCCGGGGACAATGCTGCCGGCGACAGCGCCGACGACCGATCGCCCCATGTCTGCTCCCCTGTAGCAGCGTCTGTCGCGTTCCGGGAGCTCCTGATGATGCTTCCCCTCGGTTGGCGAGCTAGGGGAGCTGCGCAGCCGTCGCCGCGTCCGACGCCATGTCGACGGTCAGCGACCTCATGGAGCCCAGGGCCCCCAATCGCCCTGCATTCAACTAGTAGGCATCCAACCCTGTGCGCGAATCGATGTCCCTGGCTGACGGTCCGGTGCGCCTAGTCAGTTTCTGGTCTTGGTCCTCGTCGGCGGGCTTCTGTCCAGCTTCTTCTTGCTATACTTTAACCGAGTGTTCGCATCCGTCGTCTCATACGGCATCCGCACTTACACCTGGCACCGCTACCGGGTGTATATCGACATCAGGGCGCTGCAGATATCGCTTCTCGGCGGCCGCATCTTCTTCACGGGCCTGCGCTATCATGGCTCCAACGAGACCTTCTTGGTCCAGCACGGCGACATAACCTGGCGGTACTGGCTGCGTCGGGTTCGCGAGGTGGATATCCGGGCCTCGAGCAGTGCAGCCGAGGATGTAGCTTCCGGGCGAGGAAAGAACGCTGCCCTTCCGTGCCGCATCAACGTTAAGCTCGTTGGTCTGGAATGGTTTGTATACAATCGCAGCCCGGCATACGATGGCATCCTCGCCGGTCTCGCCGACCATGGTCCTTCCGGGTCGACATCCAGCGACGTGTTTGATGAAAAGGACGAGACGGCCGTCAGGCTGAGAAAGACGAGACGCAACGAGGCATCCGAGGGCGCGCCAGCATCTGGGGGCGGAGGGCGCGACCAACCTGCTACATCCGAGAAGGCGAGCCATGGTTCCCAGCCGAACGCTGCCGTTGGTCGCTCGACCACGGACTCAGACAGCGGCAGCAACGACGGCAGCAACGACGGCCGAACAGACGACGCAGATCTCCCATTCCTCCTCCAGCTATTTCCCATCCATATCGAGTGCCACAAGCCTGCCATGGTTGTGGGCAATGATACCAGCAGAGCTATACTGGTTGCCAAGGCAAACTCCGCATCCGTTGACGTGGATGCCTCGGAGACGAAGACGTGCGATCAGTACAGACAGCTCTTCAAAATACAAATCGACCATCCGGTGGTGGAGATGAAGGATAACGAGGACTTCAAGGAAGATCAAGTCTCTCGAGCAACAAGACGGCGAGAGGATGCCCAAGGGTCCCAACCACCTCCCCAGAGATCCCTCTTTCGACAAACGCGGCGCAAAGTCATCGGTTCTTTGCGAAACATGGTTCCTTATTGGCGACGGTCTGTGGAATCGTTCTCGACTGACTCGAGAGCGGCTTTGGAGACTGGCGCATCGCAGATTCCAGGATCAATCCATTGGCAGGGCCTTTCGAGATACCTCGACGACCAATATCAAGACGACAAAGCGCGGTGGTCTTCGGTTGAGTATGCCGCCGCGACTACAATATTGGATTCTCCCGAAGCTACTTTGGTCATCTATTGGGATGTGGTTAGCCGGGTCACGGAGCAAGCTTGCTCCAACAGCCACACGGGCTCCTCCACCAACGCCAACGGCAGCGAGCCACCGGCGTGGGGCATGAGCCTTTCTGTCAAAGGCGGAACGATGAACTACGGTCCATGGGCGGACCGGCAACGTGCCGATCTACAGCGCGTCTTCGTCCCCACGCTTGCCAAGGATGCTTCGCCTGCACACCCACTACCTGCTGGTGCATGGAGAGTCGCTACCCAATTCACGTTGTTTGTCGAACTAGAAGATGCAGTCACCCTCCGCATCCCGACACGGGAAGAGTCCAAGAATTGGCGATGGCGAGGCACGGAACCGCCGATTCGGAACGAGGGAGCACCCAAACGAAAGCAGAGGAATCGGGCCAAGAAAAGCAGCAAGGGTAACGCCTCTCAGCCGCGCCCTGCTGGCTGGCTGGAGATCAAGGTGCCGGCCAACGCTACCGTAGCATACTCCATGGATATGCTCGCTGGCTCTTCCGGGTATGAGAATCGCTTGGATATCGACCTACCCAGCACGGAGCTTTGGAGCAGTGTCAACCATGACTTGCTCTGGAAGTCTGGAGCTCAGCGGATCTCCTGCGATCTGTCCAACCCTCTCCCCTGGAACACGCTCCGAAACTGGCACTTCACTATCGACTGCGACGACTTGAATCTGTATCTCCTCCGCGACCACGTCTTCCTTCTCATCGACCTGGTGGACGACTGGTCCAGCGGACCGCCCTCGGAGTACCTTGTCTTCACCCCCTACAAATATCACCTTCACCTGAATCTCCGAAAGCTGCAGCTCTTCCTCAATGTCAACGACGAGAACATCATCGACAAAGCGACAGCTCTTGATGACAACACCTACTTGATATTGTCCACCCCCCTCCTCAGTGCCGAACTGTCTATTCCGCTTGATAGGTTCCGGCCAAGCAAGAACGCCATTCCCTTCGACATACGGACCGAAACCTTTGACCTATCACTGCACACCACGCAGTCAAACACCCACGCGGCGTTTGTATCATCGAACGAGCTTGGCCATGCAGAGGGGCTCGCGGTTACTGGATCCTACCAATACAACGCAACCACCTCACCGGCGAACATCGACACCTTAGTTTTGAATCTTCACGGCCAGTCGCCATACGCCTACCTGTACGGCTTTGTCGTCAGGTACTTCCTTCTTCTCAAGGATAACTATTTCGGCGACCATGTCCATTTCAGAACTCTGGACGAGTACCAGGAGCAGTTGCAGGTTGATGCGCAGAAGCAGGGCGCAGACCCCCCGAGCCGCCCCCCAAACAAGAAATCCAACGACCTCGATGTGATCTTGGCCATCAAGGTGGATGACCCTCGCGTCATGCTGCCGGTTAACCTGTACTCGGCGAGCCGCTTCGTGCAGTGCGAACTCGCAAATCTGTCCGTCGACCTTCGCTTCACCAACTACTATATGGATCTGGAATTGGACTTGAGTCCGTTGAGCCTGTCCTTGGGCAATGCGGAGAATTCCCCAGAGTCTCCGACCATGTCGTACTCCAATACTCAACTGTTCCTCGATGGCTTGCGAGTCTTTGGCCATCGCACGTTTGGGCTTCCGCCATCTGAGCCAACGTATCTTTGCAACTGGGATGTCTCTGTTGGCGCAGTGAGCGGAGAATGCACAGCCGAGTTCATCTCCTCTTTGGCAAAGGGAGGTGCGGCTTTCAGCTTTACGTTCGATGACGTCGAGAACGCCCTGGTCCCGTACTCGTCTGTCATATTTCACGACATCACCTTCGTCCGGGTAACCGTGGACTCGATCCATCTCTGGGTCCATGTCGACGAGGCTGCTTTCCTTGTTTCTACAGACACCATTGAAGTCAACAGCAACGATTGGGCCCGCACGCATTACTCGAAGCGTGCAAACATCAGCATCCCCAATGTGCAGGTATCCTGTGTCAACGCCGAGTCGGCGGCGAGACACAGCTCGCGGCGTCAGCATCCTGTCGAGACGGTGGCCTATTTGCACACGAACATCCATCTCGCCACAATCGGGAGGGAGTTTCATTTCACTGCAGAACGAAAGATTCAGCAAGATCTGGTGCGCCGTGAGGATCAGCGCACCGGCAGAACCCCGTTCTTCCTGCTCGACGGGTTAGACGGCGACTTTGTTCCAGAAGCAGTTGACCCTCCTGCACAATGCTCACCGCCGCCTCCTTACCCAGTGGTCGAGACGGAAGGCGATGCGGGCTCATCTCACAGTGCCTCCACGTCACGTCGTTCTCGCCGCTTGAAGAGTCAGAGATCTTTCTTGTCCCTCTCCAGCTCTGGCGGTAGCAGCGCCCGGCGTCTACGAAGTCGTGGCGGGACTCACACGAAGCCAAGGCAGAGAAATGGCCCGTCGGCTGCCTCGACTTCCCGGGACAGACTCCGGCCCCCAGCCGAACGAAGAGACGCTTCCGCGTCAACTGGTCACCACTCGGCATTCTATAGTGCAGCCGCGGACCACAATGCAAAGGACGTCCACGACCACTCTTCTGTCGCTTTCTCAAGCCAATACTTCGCCCCGCACTTTCCCTTGGAGAACGTTCGTGCAGATATCCGTAATGCCGCCTTTCCAGGCATTCAGGAGGACGACGACGACATTTTTGGGCGAATGGCGACAAATCTGGACGGCATTAATCCGCATGACCTCAGCGAGGAGCACGCGCATGCAAGTACGCTCCTCGAGTTTCCTTCTGGCATAACTGCCGTTATCGGCCCCGAGGCCGTTCGACATGCCACCTCGCTTCTGGCAGCACTGCAGCCGAGCGAGCCTGAAGACATCCTTGATTCCCTTCAGGTTGGTGCCGTGGGCGAGATTTTTGGTTCCAAGAAGCAGCAGCATGTGCACGGCAAGATCCGGGATTTGCTCGTGAGGCTACCAAAGGCACACGTTCGTTTCCTGAATTCGTCGACATTGGATTCTCCAGACGACTCACAAGTGGAACACGATCAATACGATGTGCAGATATCAAAGGTTGCGCTGGTCACGCGGACTGTCACCGAGGGCAGCGATTCCGAAATTTCCAAGACGTCGCTTCACTTTCGCCTCAAGTCTGTGGAATTATCCGCATCCGAACGCTTATCGTCGATGCAAAGCCCTCAGGCAGCTATCATGGTCGAAATCGACAATGTCACGGTATCCCTGGGCGAGAAGGATGTCACGTACTTTGATGCAGACATCGGTTCCATCGTCGGCAGCACCGCGTCAGGCAAGGTCGAGTATTTGGCGTCTCTCATACATCGGACAGGAAGCGTGGCATCAGATCTCGAGCGTCTTCTGTCCGAGACGACATCTCGCCACAGCCACCGTGTCAAGTATTTGACATACCATCTCCTGGAGGAAGACCAGTCGACCAACGACCCTTCATTTCTCATTCGACCGTCTGCTGTCCTGAGATCGGCTCACGAACATCTGCGAACATTCGATTCGTGGAAATTAATCATGCGGCTTCGTCAGATTTTGTCAACTATGGGAAGCCGCCAAAGCGCCGCATTGCTGAAAGATTGCAGGGACACGTCGACTGTTGTTCCTCTGGATGCTGCCGAGCTGGTGATAGCTGCTTTCCAACGGTGGCGCAGCTGGGACCTGGAGGACCCTGCAAGTTCAGTGTTGCTGAAGAACATCTTTGGGGACATGAAACGGGTCGAAGCGAAAGCTCAAAGCGAGCACCCTCTCCTTGGGGCGTGTCACCTGGGGGAGATGCATTTTGTGCTGGATCCAGGGCCGAAACAAAACCACATCGGATTCCTCAACCTCAATGCCAGGGTTGAGAAGAAGCCATCTGGCTCAAAGGATATTCTTCCGGAGATGCCAAACTTTGAGGGCCCCCTCACGGTTCTGAACATGTGCTGTGGCGAAGTGGGCGTTCACTTGAACTGGGAGCTGTGTGAGTTGGCAGACGATGTTCTGCGGCTCTACAACCGAAACCAAGTGCAAATTGCAGACAAGCCCAAGCCAGCCAAGCCTCATGTCAAGCCACACAGGAAGCCCTCTTCCGCATTGCACGTCGTGCTTGAGGTGGTGAAAGGGTCAATCGACCTGGAAACTGTGAACCTCAGCTCAAAAACAATGTGTGACGGGCTCAAGACATCCGTTTTGGTGTACAACGCTGGCGAGACTGCGGACTCTGCGAGCTTGATGTTGAATTGCAATGCAGTCACATCAAGACTGCACAGTCACTCTCAACTTCTTGGGATGTATCAACTCCGGCAGCCGAGTGTCTTCCTGTCGCACGAGCTACAAGAGACCGAGGAGGCCTCGTTGCGCGCAATCAAGTCAACAGCTAGCAGCCAAAACCTGACGTTCACCGTAAAGCAGGATCCAATCGTCTTGCTGGAAATTCTCGACCTGCTTGTCAGGGATGAGGTGGCCCAACTATACCGTCTCCAGGGCCAGCTCCCGGCCTCGCCAAAAACTCCAGAGCCCGTTAAGATGGTCGATCGGCTTTCCAAAGTCAGGATCAACACCGCCATGTTCCTGGATCGGTATACCATCAGCATCCCCCTCCTGCAGTCGTTGACCTACAAAATCTCCGGGGTCGTGGCGAGAGCCTCGTGCGCCGCAAACTTTGGCACGGAGCTTATATTCGACTTTGACATCAAGGAAAATTCGCATGAGATGCAGATCAATGTGAGAAACGAGCCTCGAAGCATTTCTCTCCTTCAAATTCCACCCACGAATGGGCGTATAAGGAGCCAAACGACCGGATCGGGACACGTCCTGGATGTCCTATCCTCCGTCGAAGTCATTCAGCTAGACGCCTCTGCAATCTATAGTCTGCTTGCGGCACTGAATCGACCGCAGGTGTCCAGTGCCATCCAGGAAGTGCAGCAGCAGACGAAAATCATACGAGGACACATCGTCGACATTTTCGGATCGAGTCAACCGTCAACGCCCACAGAAACCCATGCGCCGCGCACGAGCTTGGCATACAATGTCCACCTGACACTTGCTGGTCTGCGAATATTTGCCAAGACAGCGTTGAAGTCGAAAGCCGAGCCCATTGCCCAGATCCTGTTCTCCCTGGACAAGGTGTACCTGCAAGCCTGCAACCGACTGGATTCCAGCGGCCCGGCACTGAAATATCCAGATTTGCATGTCAACTTGCGGCAGATTGGCCTCGACATCCGCAGAGGGAGAAAAGACTCCATGAGATCGTGCGGCAGCCTGGGAGCCAGTGTTACGGTTTCTGCCAGCTCCAGACGCTGGGGCGATGGGAGGGAAGACTGGCACTTCAATTTCCGCAGCGACGGCTTGGACATCCATCTATCGCCGGAGACGGTCTCAACTGTTGTCGACGTCGCGGGCTACCTGGGGGCGAAGATCAAGGATCTGGACACCTCTAGGGAACTGGAGTATTTGCGGAAGTTGAGGCAGTCTAAGCCGCGCATCATCATCAACGACAACGAGGAGTCGGAAGAGGACGCCGACATCCTGAACTCCGTATTGGCATCAGTGGTATACCAGTTCGAGCTACGAAACATCCGAGTCTGCTGGGACGTTGCAGACGACTCAATGGTTCAAGACACTACCAAGGAGGACCTGGTGCTGTCGATCAAGATGATCGAATTTGGCACCGAGACGAGAAAGTCGGCGAGGCTGACCATCGGAAGCCTGCAGCTTCAGACGGTGCCGCCAGGGCAAGACAAGAACTTGCGATCGATGCACTCGGCCCTCCTTCCAGAAGTCATCTTCAACGTGGCGTACGTGTCAACCGCGGAGGCACGTCGGATGGCATTCCAAGCAACGGGCGAGTCCCTGGACCTCCGACTGACCTCGGGCTTTATCGTGCCTGCGGCAAATCTTGTCGAGTCGATATCGTTGTCGATGAAAAACGTGCAGAAGGCGTCGGCGCAGTGGACGACTGGGACGACGGCCACCAAGAAGCCGGAGGATTCCCCAACTCCGCAGCGGCAGCGAAGCTTGTTTGGGAACAAGCGGTTGGAAAGCCTGCTCATCGACGCCGACTTCGCCGGTGCCGTCGTGTACGTTTCCAGCAAGACCGGTGGGAACAACAGCTCGCCTGCCGCCACGCCTGGCCGCCCGTCTTTGGCCGGGAAATACGGCCAGTTCAACGCAGACGACTCCGGGAGCGGAGCTGTGCTGCGCAGTCCTGGCCTGGCATGGAAGGCCGAGTACAGAGACAATGGCAACGAAGATCCCTCCCTGTACGGCGAGGTCAAGATTGATGCGTCAAGCAATATCCTGTACCCGTCAGTGGTTCCTCTCATTCTGGACATCGTGTCTAGTGTAAAGAAGGTCGTCAGTGACGACCCCAAGGACGAACGACCACCGCACCCAGCACAGCCGAAGCTGAAGCCGGAGAAGTCTGGAGATGAGGATAATATCCTCACCGCAGACCCGAGTGCAGTGTTGGGCCGATTACGGCTCAATCTTGGCCTGCGCATCTGCAGGCAAGAGTTCTCCTTGAGCTGTCAGCCCATTGCTCGCGTGGCCGCAACGACGTGTTTCGATCATGTCTACTTTACAATAAACACGGTGACATCACAGGAGCAAGGGAACTTTTTCGCCATCTCTGGGACTCTCACCAAACCCCAGGCCTCGGTGCAGCACGTCTACTCAAGGGAGTCGACGGCAAGCTTCGAGGTCGACACGGTGACGCTGTCGTTCATGAACAGCAAGCACGTCAGCGGCACGAGCGGCGTGTCTGCCATCCTGAAGGTAAGCCCGATGAAGGTGTCGATCAACGCCAAACAAGTCCAGGACTTCCTGCTGTTCCGGGAGATCTGGTACCCTGAAGACCTGCGCCATGCATCGGCGGCTCCGGTCGCGAAGTTGGAGACGGAAACATCGCAGGGCCATCTTGTTCAGCGCTACCAGCAGGTTGCTGCCACGGCCGCGTTCCCTTGGACGGCCACGATATCCATCGCTGCTCTCGATGTCAGTGTCGACCTCGGTCAAGCCATCGGCAAGTCGGTGTTCGAGATCAACGATTTCTGGGTGTCGTCCAAGAAGACATCAGACTGGCAGCAGAACCTCTGTCTAGGGTTTGGCAAGATTGGCATCGACTGCACAGGCCGGTTGAGCGGCTTCATAGCCCTACAAGACTTCAGGCTGCGCTCGTCCATCCAATGGCCCAAGCGACAGGAGGCGTTGAACGAGACTCCGTTGGTTCAAGCGTCCTTGGCGTTCAACGCGCTGCGCATCAAGGCCGCGTTCGATTATCAGGCTTTCCTGATGGCAGACATTACGTCCCTGGAGTTTCTGATGTACAACGTGCGGGAGAGGCGCGACGGGAGCGGAGACCGACTAGTCGCCATATTCGACGGCGACGCAGTGCAGGTCTTTGGAACGACGACGTCGGCAGCGCAGGCAGTCGCGCTGTATCAGGCCGTACAGAAGCTCATCCAGGAGAGGAGGGAAAACTTCGAGTCATCTCTGCGGGAGACTGAAAAGTTTATGAGGCGCAAGTCGATCACGCCGCGCAACGTCTCGCAGCCTTCTCCGTCGGTGCCGAGACTGCCCGAGGACGACACCATGGCCAAGTCTCCCATATCGCTCGACACAGACGTCGTGGTGACACTGAAGGCATTGAACCTCGGCGTATTCCCCAGCACCTTCTCCGACCACCAGGTCTTCAAGATGGAGGCCCTGAACGCGTACGCGAGGTTCGCGGCCAGCGTCGAGCAGAGACGCATACACAGCATTCTCAGAATGACGCTGGGCCAGCTCCGGATCGGCTTGGCGGGCGTGAGGAACGTCGAGGCACCCAAGACGCTCAGCGAGATGACGGTGGAGGACGTGGTGCTGCGCTCGACGGGGTCTCGTGGCGGCACGATCTTGAAGGTGCCCCGAGTGGAGGCGGCCATGGAGACGTGGCAGGCGCCAAACAGCAACCACATCGACTACATATTCAAGAGCGCCTTCGAGGGCAAGGTGGAGGTGGGATGGAACTACTCGCGGGTCAGCTACATCCGCGGCATGTGGGCAAACCACTCGAAGTCTCTGGAGCAGACGTGGGGCCGGCAGTTGCCCATGACGGCAGTTAAGATCACGGGCGTGCCGGAGACGGAAGGGGAGCAGAAGGAGGGCGAGCAGCAAAAGATCACGGCCGAGGTCAACGTGCCACAGTCCAAGTACAACTACCTGGCGCTGGAGCCGCCCATCATCGAGACGCCGCAGCTGCGGGACATGGGCGAGGCAACGCCACCGCTGGAGTGGATCGGGCTGCACAGGGACAAGCTGCCCAACCTGACTCATCAGATTGTCATTGTGTCGCTGCTGGAGCTGGCGGGGGAGGTGGAAGATGCTTACACTCGCATCCTGGGGTCATGACGAGGCGGCGCGGGGTGGTGGGATGGCGGACCGAGTCACCGTTTGGCCGAGTCACCGTTTGGCCGAGTCACCGTTTGGAGCTGGGCGAGGCGTTGCGTGGGAGGCAAAGCGAAGGTAAAGTGTGTACTATACTCGTAGTATTGTCAGCGCCTGTGCATATATATGGCCCGGGAGCTGGGCCGCTTTGGGCGATGGTGGATGGCCGGGACGGGCTCCGAGGTGACGTCAAGCTGCGACGGCAAGGACTCGGTGGTGAATGAGCCCCATGTACCGTTTGTTAGTGCCGGGCAGGGCAATGCCCGCTCCGCTCTATCGGGAGGGATGCCAAGCGAGGGGCAGCCGGAGGGTGTGGGTGGCGGGGGTGGAGGGTTGTTGCCCTGCAGCCAGTGCACAGCGGGCGCTGGCCCGTTGCAAACCTTGCAAACCCACACTCGCCGCGGCAGCAGCAAAAACCCACCGACTGCTCAGCGGACTGCTCAGCGCTGTGGATGCGCTGTCGCCGGCCAGCTCAGTGGCCTGCTGCCGCGACAGTTCCCTCTGCCCCACCTGCCTGATTTTTTTTTCCGCATTGCAGCGCCCTCACTGGGCGACGGCGCCGAGCACTGCGTCACAGAAACCCTCCTCCCTCTCCCTCTCTTCCCCCACCCTCTCGGCCTTTTCCTCCTCCCAACCCTCAGCCCACCCGATCACCAAGGGACGTCTTTAGGAGTGACAGTGACCCTCTCGCTGTCTCTTCTCTCTTTGCTTCGTCACTTGGACCGCATCCCGAGAATTGCAGAGGCTCCGTCCCTCTGATTGTGTCTCGTTCGCAAGCCACTGAGCGCGGGGTGAAAATCGTCAACCCCGCTTTGCTCGACATCGCCAGGTTTTTCTACCCGAAATCGCGTAGCAAGGTCGCCGCTGCAACACCGCCAAGATGGTCAAGTAAGCCTCCGTCCCTACGTGAAGAATTCCTCTTTGCCCGCCACCGCCATGAGGCTGCTGGGCGCTCCACCATCGTTGCGTCGCGGCTGGCGACGGTTGTGGCATGCGCTCAGAGTACCCCGCTCGGAGTTAAGCTGCCCAAAGGCCCAGTCGCTAACCGTGGTCGTCCTCATGATAGCTTCACCGTCGACGAGGTCCGGCTCCTCATGGACAAGCCCAGCAATGTCCGAAACATGTCCGTCATTGCCCACGTCGATCACGGAAAATCCACCTTGACCGACTCCCTCCTGGCCAAGGCCGGCATCATCTCCACCGCAAAGGCTGGTGATGCTCGAGCGACGGATACTCGTGCCGACGAGCAGGAGCGTGGCATCACCATCAAGTCGACCGCAATCTCCCTGTACGGTCACTTGGAAGACCCCGAAGACATCAAGGACATCGTCGGCCAGAAGACGGATGGCCAGGACTTCCTCATCAACCTCATCGACTCGCCGGGCCACGTTGATTTCTCCTCTGAAGTCACTGCTGCCCTCCGCGTTACTGACGGTGCCCTTGTCGTCGTCGACACCGTCGAGGGTGTTTGTGTCCAGACCGAGACTGTGCTCCGACAGGCTCTCGGTGAGCGTATCAAGCCCGTCATCATCATCAACAAAGTCGATCGCGCTCTTCTCGAGCTCCAGGTCTCCAAGGAGGACCTGTACCAGTCCTTCTCGCGAACCATCGAGTCCGTCAACGTCATCATCTCCACCTACTTTGACAAGACCCTGGGTGACGTCCAGGTCTACCCCTACAAGGGCACCGTTGCCTTCGGTTCCGGTCTGCACGGCTGGGCCTTCACCGTCCGCCAGTTCGCTGTCCGATATGCCAAGAAGTTTGGTGTTGACAAGAACAAGATGATGGAGCGTCTTTGGGTAAGCCACCGCAAACCGCACACTCTCTCCATGCCGACACCTTGGCGAGGCTTAACAATTCATGTCGCAGGGCGACAACTACTTCAACCCCCACACCAAGAAGTGGACCAAGTCCGACAGCTACGAAGGCAAGCCTCTTGAGCGTGCCTTCAACCAGTTTATCCTAGACCCCATCTTCAAGATCTTCGCCGCCGTCATGAACTTCAAGAAGGAGGAGACCGCCACTCTCCTCGAGAAGCTCAACCTCAAGCTAAACACCGAAGACAAGCAGAAGGAGGGCAAACAGCTGCTCAAGGCTGTCATGCGAACCTTCCTGCCCGCTGCCGACTCCCTGCTGGAGATGATGATCCTGCACCTGCCCTCTCCCGTCACCGCCCAGAAGTACCGTGCTGAGACCCTGTACGAGGGTCCTCTGGATGATGAGGCCGCCATTGGTATCCGGGACTGCGACCCCAAGGGTCCTCTCATGCTCTACGTCTCCAAGATGGTGCCCACCTCGGACAAGGGCCGATTCTACGCCTTCGGCCGTGTCTTCTCCGGTACCGTCCGTTCCGGCCTGAAGGTCCGCATCCAGGGCCCCAACTACACCCCCGGCAAGAAGGAGGACCTCTTCGTCAAGGCCATCCAGCGAACCGTCCTCATGATGGGCGGCAAGGTCGAGCCCATCGACGACATGCCCGCTGGTAACATTGTCGGCCTGGTCGGCATTGACCAGTTCCTGCTCAAGTCTGGTACCCTCACCACGAGCGAGACCGCCCACAACCTCAAGGTCATGAAGTTCTCCGTCTCCCCCGTCGTCCAGCGCTCCGTCCAGGTCAAGAACGCCCAGGATCTACCCAAGCTGGTCGAAGGTCTCAAGCGTCTGTCCAAGTCGGATCCTTGCGTCTTGACCTTCACCTCCGAGTCCGGTGAGCACGTCGTTGCCGGTGCCGGTGAGCTCCATCTCGAGATTTGCTTGAAGGACCTCGAGGAGGACCACGCCGGCGTCCCCCTCATGATCTCGGACCCCGTCGTCCAGTACCGTGAGACCGTCCAGTCCAAGTCCAGCATCACTGCCCTGTCCAAGTCCCCCAACAAGCACAACCGTCTGTACATGGTCGCCGAGCCCATGGAGGAGGATCTGTCCCTTGCCATTGAGTCTGGCAAGGTCAGCGCCCGTGACGATTTCAAGGCCCGTGCCCGCGTTCTGGCCGACGACTTCGGCTGGGATGTCACCGACGCCCGGAAGATCTGGACCTTTGGTCCCGACGGCAACGGTGCCAACTTGCTGGTTGACCAGACCAAGGCCGTCCAGTACCTCAACGAAATCAAGGACTCGGTCGTCTCTGGTTTCCAGTGGGCCACCCGTGAGGGTCCCGTCGCCGAGGAGCCCATGCGATCCATCCGCTTCAACATCCTCGACGTCACCCTGCACGCCGACGCTATCCACCGTGGTGGCGGTCAGCTCATCCCCACTGCTCGTCGTGTCCTGTACGCTTCGGCTCTGCTGGCCGAACCTGCTCTGCTCGAGCCCGTCTACCTGGTGGAGATTCAGGTGCCCGAGAATGCCATGGGTGGCGTGTACGGTGTCCTGACCCGCCGTCGCGGTCACGTCTTCAGCGAGGAGCAGCGTCCCGGCACTCCTCTGTTCAACATCAAGGCTTACCTGCCCGTCCTGGAGTCTTTCGGCTTCAACGGTGACCTGCGCCAGGCCACGTCTGGCCAGGCCTTCCCTCAGTCCGTCTTCGACCACTGGCAGGTCCTGCCTGGTGGTTCGCCTCTGGACAGCAGCTCAAAGACCGGCCAGATCGTCACTGAGATGCGAAAGCGCAAGGGTATCAAGATCGACGTTCCGGGTGTTGAGAACGTAAGTCACCATGAGCGAGTCTGTAGGCATGTCGACCACTTACTAACGTGCCCCAGTACTATGACAAGCTGTAAAGGGCTCCCCTTTGTGTGCCGATAGAATCACGTCTCGTGCCGAAATGGGCACACACCGTCAACGGCCTGCTGGCGAAAATATGGGGCCCTTGCTTGGGCCCCAGGAGCAGTGGTGCTGGGCATTGAAAGCGGTTGGTTGAACGACGAGCCAGCCGGCAACAACTGAATGCCGGGTTGAGGCTAATACTAAGGGGAGCTGTATTTGGCTTTTCATCTATGTAGTTATGAAGTGGAACACGTTGAGAATGAAGTTGGGCTCCGTGCCGTGATGCTTGTCGTGGAATCGTGGCGATGACGGTGGGGGACGGCCCCGAAGACGGAGTCGGTACGGAGTACTGTGCGTCGGCCACTGTGGGCCCCTGGCTGCTCGTGAGATGCAGGTGATATACGAAGTAGACGGTCACCAAACGACGGAGCATTGTGTACAGAGCACTCCGTACTTGGCATGCTCGATCAATACGAAGCATACTGTTGAGATTAGTGCTATTTCAGCCGTGCCCGGAAGTCCGGTCGGCCCGATAGGCCGACCCCCTTTTCCTCTTTGTGCGCCGTAGCTAGATAGATAGAATCATCATCAATTGCATCACATTGCACAGAGGCCACAGAGCCTATCTCGTGGCCGTTGCACACATACAAAGTATCTCAGCTGCAACATGCACTTTAGCGGGGCCTCCGCCTCGAGGCAAAGGGCCCCCACTAGCGAAAAAGGCCGTCCAGCTTCAAACACGGGTAAACACGGTAAACACCGCAAGCCATCCCACTGGCTTGGTGCCGAACGATCGATCCGACGCGCCCTGGCCCTTTGAACGGGTCGCGTTGCGCCATCATGCTGTTTGACGAAGCGGAGGCGCCGCTGCTGAAGGCGTGGATTGTCAAGAGAATCGAAAACACGTGCGCGACACGCTGCCCTCTCCACGTCTTCGCGCCTCGATGCTGACGACGTCTTTCCGCAGATCCGACGCCGACTCCGATGTCCTTGCCGAGTATGTGATTGCGCTGCTGAAGCACGACGGCGACCAGGACGCTGTGCGCAAGCTCTGCGAGCAGGAGATCCCTGACTTCTTGACGGAAGGTTCGCGTGCCCCTACAGCGACCACCGGACCATGCTGTTCCCCTGCTGACCTCTGTTGCCACAGAGCCGAAGGCTTTTCTCGACGACGTATTTCAGGCGATCAAGTACAGATCCTACGTCCCTGTGTCCCCGCCGCCGCCGCAGCAGCGTCCTGCTTGGCTCGAATCCCGATCTGCGCAGGCTGACGCGCCAGCGCAGGGTGGCTCGAGGAAGCGAGCGTTTGACGACCAGGCCGACTTTACCGATGCGGGAGAGCGAGACAACGCCCATGGCATGCAGAGGGCATACAAGCAGCCTCGGCGAGGCGGTCGACGAGGGATGGAAGACACCCGAGGCTTCCCGGGCATGCCTGCTCAGCCGCCAGGCATGCAGATGCAGGCCATGGGAATGGCCTTTCCCGCCATGGTCAACTACCTCCAGCAGGGCTTCGACGGAGGAAATCAGCAAACCCAGCCTCGGCGCAGGGGGCGGTGCCGCGATTTCGATACGAAAGGATTCTGTGCTCGAGGGAGCACGTGCATATACGACCACGGCAACGAGTCCATCTATGTGCCCCCGTCGGCGTCAAGAGGTCAAGGTCAGCTGGCTTTGGCTGCTTCGTCTCCCCCATGACTGACAGATTAGTAGAATACGGCCCCATCGATGCTGCCATGCTAATGTCAACGCCACCAAATCTGCTGAATCCCTTCCCCTTCAACAACGGCGACATGAACCGGGGACGGGGGGGTCGCAGAGGTCGAGGCAACGCCGGCCGCGGTGGCCGCAAAGGCCCCGCGCGCGCGCCGTTTTCGGCGGAAGGGCCAGTCCACGATCGCTCCAAGAGCACGATCGTGATAGAGAACATACCCGAGGAGAGCTTTGACGAAGACGAAGTTCGTGGCTTCTTCTCGCAGTTTGGCAACATTGTCCAAGTCTCGATGCAGCCATACAAACACCTGGCCATCGTTAAATTCGACACGTGGGCCGCTGCGAACGACGCGTACCGTTCGCCAAAGGTCATCTTCGACAACCGCTTCGTCAGAGTATTCTGGCACAAGGATCAGAAGGATGCCGGGCCCGCCCCCTCTCCTCATAACGGCGCCAACGGCTCGGGGTTCAACGGGAACTCGAATTCTGAAATGACGGAGCCCGAGCCCGAGCCCGAGCCCGAGCCCGAGCCCGAAGTCGACATGGAGGAGTTCGGCAGAAGACAAGAGGAGGCGCAGAAGCAGCATCAGGAAAGAGAGAACAAGAAAGTAGAGCTGGAACGCCAGCGCCGGGAACTGGAGAGGCAGCAGCATGATCTACTCACAAAGCACCAGGAAGAGACGGAGCGACTGCGAGCCAAGCTGTCAGAGAAGAACGGGGGTGACGCGAATGGCGGTTCCTCGGGCACCGGCATGCTGCGGGCGAAGCTCGCTGCATTGGAGCAGGAGGCCAAGATGCTCGGCATTGACCCGAACGCAGCAGACGACGGTGGCATGGCTGGTTCCCGCCGAGGGTCCAGGGGAAGACGAGGCTACCTCGGCAGAGGCGGATCCACTCCCAGAGGCCGCGGCTCGTTCCGGGGCCAGGGTGCCAGACATGCCGCCTATGCCCAGTTCTCGCTCGACAACCGGCCAAAGAAATTGGCCGTAACCGGGGTAGATTTTACGCAAGCAGGCAAGGACGAAGTGCTGCGCCACTTCCTGCTGGTAAGTCGATGCTTCCAGCAACTAGCAATACACGAGGGGCAACAAGCAAGCTAACGCGGACGCAGAACCTCGGCGAATTCGAGTCTGTGGAGACTGCCCCCTCGGTTACGCACGTGTCGTTCCAGAATCGGAAGACGGCTGAGAAGTTCTACTACAGCCTGCACGGCAAGGAGCTGTCTGGCGTAGAGGGCAAGCTGGATCTGGCGTGGGTGAATACGCCGTCGCCGCCAGCGGCTGCGCCGGCGGCTGCGAAGAAGCCGCTCGAGGACTCGGCGATGCCTTCGCCCGGAGATGCCGTGGCCGGCATAGACTCTGAGCAGGAGGCCCAGAAGGACGAGCCCGAGCGGCCCCAGTCGCAGCGCCAGGTGGACATGGACTACGAGGTTGGCGACGACGACGCCTGGGGCGACAGCATCCAGTGATGGGTCTGTGGGAATAAACCTGTACGAGGATCGTGTAGACACGGAGCGGGCGGCATGTAATGGCTAATTGGACGGCTGATGGGAAACAGCCACCACCTGCTCTAGGCTTGACCGAGGGGACTCGGAAATACGATTTGCAGCAGGCAATATCCTGGTTTAGCCAGCCGTGCGTGCGGTTTTCTCGGTGCGTATTCACACCAAGGATGCATTTGCTCCCGGAACTCTATCCAAAAGTATAGGCCCAGAGGCCACCAGGTCTGCCCTGCAAAACATTGATGTATTGATGTTTTCTTCTTCGCGCACTCCTTTGTATTTTCCCCTTCTCCAAGTGTGCCATCTCGCCCTCTGTCTAAAAGCACGGCTGTCCGTAGGCGGGGTATCGTTGAGATTGTATGCATCTGCAAAAAATGACGGGACAGAGGAGCAAATCCAGCCTCTGCCCTCGCTCCGTCATGGCGCGTTGAAAATGGTCCCGGTCGTGGTAGATTCGTGTCAAGTGTCTCCCATCATCAGTGTGTAGCTTTTTGTTGAAAAAGTCACGCCTTTTCCCCGCCCG
>NRSZ01001121.1:67026-85015 GCA_002901185.1 Tolypocladium capitatum | reverse complement strand
TCGCCAGTCTGTCTTGGTTAACAACCTCACACTACTCCTCACACTACTCCTCATAGTAGTAGACTCTTAATTAATAAATCTAGCTCGGTTAAGCTTAAGTAGCGAAAGCTATAAGACCTAAGTATCTCTATAATAGTCTTTCTGTTTTTTTTTTACTTATTTAATTAAATAATAAACTACGAGGCCGAAAGTGAGGCGAAATCGTAAGATAGTCTACCAGGTAGTTAGTAGCTATCATAGTATTGAGCTTCCCAAGCACACTCTTCGCCCACGGCACATTGACTCAAGGCACTCCGTAAGGTATTCCATTTTAGGAAGGTCAAGGGTTCGAATTGCCTGTATATGCCTTTTTTAAAGGTCACCGCCGCTATGTAGGTGGCGGCGGCGGCGGCACATTTGGTATGACCGTTGTAACTCTGCGATAAGTCTACGATACCTAGTCCTAATAGCCCTAAACTTGGCATGGTTCATCACTCTATATTGGGCAATTTGATCATCTAATTGTATTACGGAATGGGTGAGGTTTCGTAAATCTGTAATATTGTGAAATACGGGCTCGTTGCGCTGTTGTCGCCACTACACACATTTGGTGGTGGTCAGCGGCGCTTACATAAGAATGACACGGGCCCCGTGCCTGTATTGGGTCCCATGTCTGGCTTTCAGCCACATCCGGCTGGCAAATATCCTCAAGGCGGGCTGATGAACCAATTCGGCCGACGCTTTCGAGGCATTTTTTTTACATGATGCTATATGTTGTGGGAACCTCTTGGTACGAGGAGCTGGGTCATCGGAAAGGAGAAGGGGGTGAAGGTCGAGTGTATAAAATGGGTATGATGTATGTACATGTACTCGAATATACATGTATATAAATATATACTCTGGAATACATTATATATATACTCTGGTGTATATATTCGAGAAGGAGCAGAGTTGGAGCGCTGCGTCGACAAATGAAAGAGAACAGTAAATAAACGGCTTATGGATGATCGTAGCTGCTTGGTAATGCTCCCGTCATCAAGAGGGGCACGTCCATCTGGGGATGCATCACGGACGAATAGCGACCTCTGCAGGCTTCAGGCCGCCGTCGCAGTCACGAGGCGCGCAATGCAGACACCGCTGGGCCTTCCCGGACCCCTTGCCTGGCGCCCTCTTCGTTCCCTTCCTCCGTTGTCTTGGAGTCGCTCCGTGCTTTATGGTCTCCGTGCCGCTCCCGGTGCAAGAAGAGCCCTCACCATGGCGCACAGCATCAACCGCAACCCGCACCCCGACTTCAAAAAGGTCGAGACCTCGCGCCCCGACTGGGACGAGGCAACGCGGTTCCGCTACACCAAGACCGTCGACCCGGCGTGGAAGTTTGGCGACGGCGCGAACCGCCTCCAGGGCGCAGAGGACGGGCACAGGAAGCACATCGCCATCGACCCCTACGAGGACGGCCGGCCCGGCGCCTTCAACTACAAGCTGCTCATCTCGGGCATCGTCCCGCGGCCCATCGCCTTCATCAGCACGCGCAGCGCCGACGGCCGCACCACCAACCTCGCGCCCTTCAGCTACTTCAACGTGCTGAACCACGACCCGCCGCTCTTCGCCGTCGGCTTCGCGTGCGGGCTGGCCGATGCCAAGGACACGCTGCGCAACGTCGTCGACACGCGCGAGGCCGTCATCAACATCATCGGCGAGCCGTTCCTCGAGGCCGCCAACGCGGCGAGCGTGGACGCGCCGTACGGGGCGAGCGAGTGGGATGTCAGCGGCCTGACGCCCGACTACGCGTGCGAGACGGTCCGCTGCGCGCGCGTCAAGGAGGCCGTGTTCAGCGTCGAGGTGAAGCTGGATATGCTCAAGGAGTATGAGAGCAGGGCGACGCCGGGCAAGACGACGGGGACGCTCGCCGTCTTCGAGGGCACGAGGATTTGGGTGCGCGAGGACGCGCTCAACGAGCAAAGGAACCTCGTGGATCCAGCCGTGAGTGCCCTCGCTTCAAAGCACCATGATGCAGCGAGATGCAGACCTCGCCTCTGACGTGAGAGTTTAGGTCCTGAGACCCATCAGCCGTCTGGGCGGCATCGCCTACGCACGAACCACGGAAGCAATGGAACTCACGAGGCCAAAGTTCCAGGACGACCTCGGCGGCCAGGAGGCGCTCGACAAGCTCAAAAAGAATCGGCAGACAAACTAGATGACGCTGATGAGATAATATTCACATTCTAATCTATAGACAAGGACGCGCGCCCCCGGCGAAAGACAAACAGCGGCAGGCAGGCAGAGACTTCCGCCGGGTAGATCGTTTCATTCATATACAGTCGTAACAAGCAAACAAGAAACGCCGACGCGACCACCCCCCTAAACCAAACCCCCATGTCCGGCCGTGCAAGATGAGTTTCCGAATAATGGTATGGCGATCCAAGAGATCGAGTATACATGAGCGTGACGATGAGCGTGATGATGCGGGCCTTGGGTATGAAGAGAAAGGCGGCAGGTGTCACAGGTAGAAGCTCTGTCCCGGTTTCGAAACGATAAACTCGCAGCCGAGGCGAGCGTGTTGGTCGTACTCCCGCAACTGCTGCAGGATGGTGTCGCCGACGTCGGGCCCGTCCGTCAGCCGCTCCTTGACGTGTATGATGACGACCTTGAGGCCGTCGAGGGGACGGCGAGCCGGCACCGCGGGATCCAGGGACTCCATCTCGCGGAGGGACAGCGCCTCGGTCGGCGTCGCCAGGTGCGGCGTGTCGGGCGTGTCGGGCGCGTCCACGGGCTTCGTCACCGACGGCTTGGTCGACTTGGGCGACACGGGGTCCTCGAGCACGGAGGCCCGCTTGCCGGGCGGCTGCCGCCGGTGGTCGGGGACCTCGTCGCTGATGCTCACGCGCTTGCGCTTGCGCGACTCGAACGAGCGCACCGTACGCGCCGTCTCGACCTCGGCGGCGAGCGCGCACAGCTCCTCTATGACGAAGACGGGCTTGAGGTGGCCGAAGAGGCGGTCGTTGCTCTGCGAGTCGTCGTAGCTGCACTCGATGAAGATGGCGGCCAGCGTGCCGGCCGCCATCTTGAGCGCCGCCTCCTGCCAGATGCCCAGGTTGCGCGGGTTGAGCGAGATGCTGTCGGGCTCGACGTCGCCGAAGATGAGCACCTCGCGGCGGTGGCTGTCGTCCCGGATGAAGTAGGCGCTCGAGTCGTAGACGCAGTACCTCTCCAGCTGGTCGTTGCTGTTGGCGCCGCCGCCGAACTGGGGAGACACGGTGCCGAGCGTGGCCTGGCTGAGGAGCGACTGCCCCCGCGGGGTCGGCAGCGAGGACGGATGGCCGTAGAGGTCGCGCCGGGGCGGCTGGTTGGAGGCGTCGTGGCTGCCGAAGCGCGGCGATGCGCTGGACGCGGAGCCGCGATGGCTGTGCCGCTCCATGCAGTGCCCGTGGCTGACGCTCCACGTCTTGACGAGCAGGCCGTCGCAGACCTCGAGGTACCCCTTGCCGTCGCCGTCGCCGAGCGCCGGGCTGCCGCCCTCGACGAGACGCAGGTACGTCAGCAGGCCGGCGCCGTTGTTCTCATCGCTGAGGTTGGGCCAGATGACGTTGTTGAAGATGTGGCTCTTGAAGGCCTGGATGGTGCTCGGCAGGCCGGCGAGCTTCTTGGGGCGCGAGCCGGGGAGGCCGGCCGTGTTGACGACGAAGCCAGAGATGTGGTCGAGGTGCGGGTGCGTGATGAGGAAGGTGTCGACAAGGGTGCTCGTGACGTACGCGGCGTTGGCGGCGGCGGAGCTGTGCGGCAAGGAGAGCCCAGCGAAGGGACCCGTGGTGAGCGTGTAGGGCAGCGAGGCCGGGGGCGTTGAAGGGAGGGCCTCGTGGATGAGGCGCGTGATGGCGGAGAGGTGGACGCCGGCGTCGACGGCGACGATGGAGCCCTTGGACCAGTCCTGGGACACGGAGCGGACGAGGAGTGCGGTGATGTTGGATTCCTGGGGGCCGCCGCCGGAGCCCTGCAATGGTGAATTAGCATGATGACGGCTCTCGCGGTGGTGGTGGTGGTGGTGGAGGTGGTGTCTCGGCGCGACGTGGGCCGAGGCGAGATGAGGGCGTGAGCCGCGGTGAGATGAGGCACACTGCAGGCTGGCCGTCGCCGTGTCCCGTGACGGAGACGAGACGTCTGCTGCCCGCCTCGCTTTCGCCGCCAGGGTCGGCATTGCACCGCTGCAGCGTGACGCAGGCCGTCTTACATGACGTCGCGCGGCGGCCACTCGCGCGTCGCACATGCAGCCAGGGCTCCGCGAACACGCATGCAATTCCCTCAAGCCCAGAGACCGTGGTGCCGAGGCAGGGAGGAGAACGGGATGCGAATCAGAGCAACGCACCAGCACAATGACCTGCAGGGCAGGGCCCGCGTCCTCGCCCATCGCTTCGGGGCTGGCGATGCGCCTTGCGCTGCGCGTGTCGTCGCCGTTGCCGTCGTTGCCGTTGCCGTCGTTGCCGTGTCGCACGGGACGTCTCCGGCAGCCCACCACGGCGGCGCGAGCCGAAAGGATGCCGACGAGGAACCAAGGAGGCCTTGTTCCGCGCAGACGGGCGGCCTGGCGGTCTGGACGGCGGTTGATATTGCCCGAGGCGAGGCAGCAAAGGCGGACGGTGACGGCCAACGGCCAACGGCCCGCACGTGACTGCCGCCGTCGCCTTACTCGCACTCCGGCTCGAGGCTGCGCTTGCGGCTGCGCGGTGCAGGTCCAGCTGCGGCTCGCACCAGGGAGTCGGATTGGATCGGGAGGCGCCCTCGGTGAGACTCGATGCTGGCCGCTGGTAACAAGACACCGCCGAGGCACCAGGCACGTTCTGCGTCGGCGAAACGAACCGGGCCTCTAGCTGCTTTTGAAGGGCGCGGCGCCTCCCTCCTCCAACCTCGACGTGGCAGCTCGACCATCGCAACCCTGGCCCAACTTCCTCCTCCTAGCGCCCTGCCGGCCCTCAGCTTCGGCGTTGCCGCCTGGCGCCCGTCGTCCGACGTTGCATTCCACGCCAGCCCCATGCAGGGTTGGTGCCGGGGGGTGCGGATGATGCGGGGAGCCGCATATGCGGCCGGCGGCGGCGGCGCTGGCGCGGACGCGGTGGAAATGAGGACACGGCTGCTTCTTTGTCTCCGACTGGCGAGCCTTGCTCCTCGACGGCTTCTGCCGCGGGGCGCCGAGGAAGCCGGGACTCCGCCCCTTGCGCGGCGAGTTATCGTCGCATCTCACAGACGGAGGCGCATGCGGGCTGTGTCACTTGTTTGTTTTGCCACGGCCCATCTCTATTGTTGTTTACTGGCCGGGATGCAGGCTCCTGGCCAGGGATACGCCGCTCTCTGCGCCACTGGGCACGCAAGCAATGCGAGGACTGGGCTCGCCAGCCGTGTGTTCCATTATCTGTTCCCCTGTGTGTTCCATTATCCGTTCCCCTGTGTCGTCCATTATCCGCTCCCCTGTGTGTTCCATTTTCCGTTCCCCTCTGTGTTCCATTTTCCCTTCCTCCGTGTCTTCCATTTTCCCTTCCTAGACTCCAATGCAAAGTGCCGGCCGGCGCTTATGCGTTTATCCGTTTCGCATCCAGACTGCCAGCACGCACGCATCTCGCCAGTCTATCCTGTCAGGTAGGTGCTCTCTAGCACACGCTGCTGTTCGCAAGGTGGATGCTAGTCATGTCCAGATGTCCACGAATGTACAAAAATGTGGGCGGCGAAGTCGCAGCCAAGATGCAAAGATATGGTACGGCTCGGCAGGGAGCCGTCAAAAAGCGAATTAAAGTGCGTCGAAATGCAAAGTTGTGAAATGCGCCTGAAATGCGCCATGGGTGTCGAGCCAGCTCTGGTCAGCCAGCATTCAGCCATTCATCGGAAATGTGACAGAAATGCGATTAAAAAGCACAAGGGGGGTCAAGCCGGCTCTGTCAGCCCGTAGTTGAGCAAATGTTGCTCGGGTAAGTTGCTCGGGTAGGTTTCCGTCCGAGAGTCGTCTGTTCTCTCCCTGGTCGACATACGTTTTGGCATCGTCGGGATACCGCCGTGTTGCGAGGCTAGGCCTTGTCCTTTACCTTCCGTCCTCCCGCTCGAGGGCTCTGGCCGGCGTTTCGACGAGTGCTGTCGTGTCGGCGAAGCCTGGTCCGGCTCTGCTGAGCAACGGTGGGAGGGCTCTGAGCAACGGATGGAGGGCTCTGAGCAAAGGGTGGAGGGCTCTGAACCTCAATGGAGCCCCCGAACAGGCTTTCCAGAGGCGCATATAATGCGATGCTGGGCTCCATGGCCTCGTCTACGGCAGCGCTCTCCACCCTGCTGTCTTCAATCGTCGCCTCATCGGTTCGCTGTCGCTTGGTACCGGCTCCCTCGGTAATCTCATCCGAATCGCCTCGCTTCCTCTTCGAGATGCCCTTGTCGACGTGCTGGACCTTGGCGGGGCGCTCCTCATTGGAGCTGTCGACGTCGCTGCGCTTTCGCTTCGGCTTCGAGGCCCTGGTTCCGCTGCCGACGTCGCTGGCCAGCCCAGCGGCGTTGGCTGGGTCGGCTGCTGCCTCGTTGATGCTTGCCGCAATCATGCTGGCGGCGCTTGGGGTAGACCAGTCACCTCCGAGGCTGGCCAGCCCTGCGACGCTGTTGGCTGGGCTTGACGCTACCCTGTTGATGCTCGCCAGCACCGCGCTGGCAAGGGCAGGACTCGAAGAACCTCCGCCGACCATGGCCGCGGCGTTGGCGAGAACCGGGCTTGACGCCTGCTCCTCGACAAAGCTGGCGAGGGGGTTGAAGTACTCCGGGCGACTCGTTCCTGCCGGACTATCTCCCTGCCACTCGCCCGTGTTGAGGAGGTCGTATGGATTCTCTCTTGTGGCGGCGATGGTGCTTTGGGCAGTGACCTGGGTTTCTAGCTCGTCGGCCTCACGCAAGCTCGTGTTAGCCGCCACCTCTTTACCGCTAGGCGAACTCTGCGGCTCCATCTGAAAGGCCAGCAGCTGGAGGACCGGATCGCAGACTTGCTCATGGGCCGGCTGAGCTGGCTCGTGGGCCTGCTGAGTTGGCTCGTGGGCCGGCTCGCGGGCTGGCTCACGGGCTGGCTCGCGGGCCGGCTCGCCCGACGACCCTTCAGATTCATCAAAGTTCGGGAGCAGGCTCTTTTCCTGCCTCTGGTTTGCCTTGCAGGCCCTGCTGATGGCGATGAACCTTCCCAAGTCTCCGGTGTGCACGTCGATCGTCTTCCTCTCCTCCGCGCGCTTCTTCTCGTTGCGCGCTCGGCGAGCTCTCTGGCGGGCCGTCGTCTGGTTCACCAGGTGGTACTTGACGAGTGTGTAGGACAGGCTGTGACGGTGCTCGCGGGGCGTCTGCCTCGGGCCCTGGGCGCGAAAGGTTGCGGCCTTGTCCTTGAACCAGGGGTCCATGGCCTCGCGGACAATCTCCCGGTCAGAGTCTCGATCCAGCATCATGGCGTTGCTCGTCTCCTTGGGGAAGCGTCGGGTATCGGCGCGGAGTCGCTTGGCCTCATAGAACTGGACAGGGTCGAAGCACTGTTCGAAGCACCAGAGGTGCATGATGCCCGCGTACTTGAACGGGTCCTTGGTGCCGTCCGTGGTCAAGACGGGCATCTCGTCAAAGGCGACGCGCAGCCATCCAGAGGAGATGACTCGCCTGCCGACGGGGCATCCCGCCCATCGGCACTTGTTGTCGTCCTCACCGAGGCGGTTGGCGACTTGCGACGGTGTCTGCTGGAGCCAGATGACACATCTGCCAGCGTTGAGATACAGGCGCAGCTCTTCGGTCGTGTACGCGCGACCCTCGGAGAGCTTTCCGTCATGGGTGTAGTTGAAGAGCGGGCATCCCTCCATGGTGGTAGGTCCCCATGGCCTCGGTCGTGCGATCTGGGCTGTGTAGACTCGGCTTGGGTCGCATCGGGGGTCGCCCTTCTTCTTCATGGCCCGCGTAGAAACGACCTTGCGGTCCTCGATCTGGTCGACGGCCTCGAAGGCATCGCTGTAGCCCTGTCCGGTGACGGAGACGATAGGGTGCGGCAGGACGTAGTCGCCAGGCTGCTGGTAGACGGCGGGTGCTACATGTTGCGCGAGCTGTGCCTCGGGGCCCATCAAATCCGCAATGGGAGGCGCTGGTACAGCGTCCAGATCGTCCAGGAACTGGCTTGGGCTGTTGATGTCGACAGGAGCCTTTGTCGTTTCATCTCCCTCGCCAGCGGCTTCCGCTGGCGGTGCCGTCGCGAGCTGGACCGACTCTGAGGTCGGACTTCCATAGGCAGGGACTTGCGAGTTGGCAATGGCCGGTTCAGGGTATGGGGATTTAGGGGCTCCAGACGGAGTTTCGGCCGGCTCACGCTGGGGTTCGTAAGGAGGGTGCACGGGAAAGTTTGGGGTTTTCGTCCCAACGTTGGTCGCCAGGCGTGGGGAGAACCAGTTCGGAGAACTCGGCCGTGGCTGGCTAAGAGGGTTGAGAAGACGAGGCGAACCGAAGCCGAGAGGGAAGCTGTTGACAGCCGAGTGGTTCGCGTTGCACCCGTGAGTGGGAAACTGAGCGTACTGGTAGTTGGCGTTCTGGGACACTCTCTGCTGGTACTGAGGCTGGTTCCCTCGCGAAGCCTGAGAGCGAAACGCGTTCGCCTGAGCATAAGGACTTGCGTACGCACTGCCCCCTGAACCGGGCAAGCGCTGCTGGTAGCGGCCAGGATGAACGGCGGGCGATTGCATGCCGTAGTTCTGCTGATCGACGAACTGCTGTTGGGCGGGGAATCCGAAGCCAGGGTTGTGATGAAAGACTTGAGGGGGGGATCCCATCGGCTGGTCTTGGAAGTTTTGTGCAGGAAAATCGTTTCCCAGCCAACTCTGCGCGTTCAGGAGAGATCCTGGGTATTCCACGTGGCTTGGGTGTGCTGTTCCGGCTAATGGCGTGCTCTGGAAACGAGGAGTGCCTTGCTGGTAGTGTGGGTTTTGCTGTGGGTAGTAGGCCTGACCGTGATTCACAGTAGGCTGGTGGAATATCAAGCCGGTTTGGGGATCGACATAATAACCGTTTGGTACGAAAGGCATTTCATGCCCACGGGTCTGCGGGACAGTTCCCTCAGTTGCCGGAACCTGGCCAGCGTCTTGAGCCGCAACTGGCTGTTGTTTCTGAGACGCAACTGGCTGTTGTTTCTGAGCCGCAACTGGCTGTTGTTTCTGAGACTCAACTGGCTGTTGTTTATGAGACTCAACTGTCGTTGCAGGAACCTGTGCCATCTCCTCCTTGTTAGATATCGGAGACGGTCCAGAGTTGCGGGGGACCCCTACCGGTGCGTTGAGACTAGACAAAAGGCCGCTGTTGTCCAGTTCATCGTTGGCGAGCTCGGCCATGTCCATGAGATTATCAATTCCTGTAAAGTCGTCAAGGTTTACCTCGAGGGAGGAAGCATCCATTGTGGCTGTTGGTGCTGCAGCGTTCTCTGTGTTTATCAACAATGTTTGCGTTAAAGACAGGTGGTTCGGCGATGGCGTCCGGAGGCTCGGAGGTGACGGGTGGAAGGAGGAGGACATTCTTCGTCCAAGCGTTTTCAATTTATAGGCTTGGATAATGGCATCCGGGACCGAGCAGAGAGGACTGACCACGCTGGAGGGCTGGGCCAAGCAGACAAGTGAATTAACGCGGACAGGACAGATGCAGCAGATGAACAAGACTCGAGGACGGGAAGAGGAGAACCAGTCATATTAATCATGAGACGACACGGCTATCTAGGCCAGCAGGAGCAATGATTTCACGGCCAGCTTCATTGTCTCGTTTTTGAGTTGTTCGTTTAAATCGAAAATAGGCTGCCAAAGAACCAGAGCCGCACGGCTTTGTTCTGGCCGGTTACGCGCCTCTTTTCCATTTGTCCTTCGGGACTCAACAGGAGAACAAACCCGAATGACGATGAGCGAGTGGCCCAAAGCTCTGCCAGGCTCTCTGAGAACCAGCCGCGTTTCCGGAAGCGTGGCCGCCTCTTCACCGCTGACACCTGGATGGAGGGTTAGTTTCTTGATTCTGCAGGCGTCAACAGTGAAAGGGAGGAGTTCAGGGGAACGTTGAGAATTCGGCAGGTCAGGAAAGCTCGAAGCAGGGGGTTTCAATGTACCTCGTCCAGAACAGGACCGCGTTTGCTCGTCTCATCACGTAGATGGTTCGGCCCGGCCAGGGATTGTCCAATCGGATGGCTTACCTTGTTGACATACGCGGCTGGGCCGGGCCAGGAGCAGTGACCACGCGCAAGAAGGCGGATATCGTGAGCCGGAACAAAGCTTCGACCGCTGCCTGGCTTGAGGCTCTGAATCGAGAGATGTAGAAGAGGTTAGACTTTGAGAGCGAAAAATGCTAAGGAGGTGAGAGCAGACGGGGTGAGTTCCCCTTTCAAAGCACGATCCAGCAACAGTGGCTGGCAACTGCCAACCAAGCCCCTGAATCCCGTGGACGGCCGTTGAGCACCCTACACATCAATTGACTCGTTGAAACATCTCCGAGGCAAGAACCCTGGAAAACTACCGACGAAAACACCAGGGCAGTCGTCGAGGACGTGATGCGTGCGGCAACGTTGAGATGAAATCACTTTTCATTGCTCTTGCCCAGACGTAACATGGGCTCGGTCGGAACTCGGAACGATAGTTTCCGGGCCGAAAACCAGGGTGCAACCCAGCCTACCCTGCAGCCACTGGCCTGCCTTTCGGACGGGCCGCTGCTACGGCGCGACGATGTCAGGTTCTCTACCAAGATGGAGGGAGTGGAAATAATAATATCCATGTCCTGGAGCCGTGGGTCGTTTTCTCGGAGTATTTTTAGGCTGTGGTGCTGGATATGTCTACAAAGGGCAATCTACAAAATCCGCGAGCCATCAACCGTGAACGGGTACGACGTGCAGAAAGGGGACTTTATGCCAATGAAAGCCTTTGTCTAAACCTTGGAACGGGCTTCCAAGCCGTCACAGAGCGCGTGGAATTGGAATAAGACATCATATCGTTTTTGTTGGCTCGTTTTTGAGCCCGACCTGTTCTCAGCCATCAAACCTGGGGCGGGTGGTGGGCGCCCTCAGCTCCACATTCTCACTCACGGCATGTAATGTGATGCGTTCTTGACCTGCTCCGTGGCTTCGTGATTCACGGGACTCGATGAAATCTTCACTTCAGAAACGGCAGGTTCGAAGACCGACTCTCATGTGCCGGCCATGGCGCTGAGACGCTGCAGCCTTGGTGTGCCTCATTGCGGATCAGTGAATGCTGCCGTTGGCAGTTCCACTGGCCGTGCAGATTCACGGCTCGTCTTGCCAGCCTGCCAGGGAGGGATGCACTTGCCAGATCGCGTGGCTGAATGACAGAAGGCTGGTGGCATCGTCGCAGTGGTGGTGATTGAGCTCGCGGCGTCGGATGGGGGGATGAGAAGACGTTGACCACGCCCACCGGCGCACCCCGGTTCCCTTGGCTTCGCTCACGGCTCCAGGGACGCCCGGATCCTGCGACCAGCACGGCGCAGTCGGCAACAGCCGCGTCCACGACGGTGCCCGGACGACTGTGCCCGGACGACTGTGCCCGGACGACTGTGCCCGGACGCGTATGCGCCCAGGTCCAGTCGAGGCGACTGGCTAAGCCACCGTCGCCACTCCTGGCCTCGTGCCGCCCCGCCACACCCCTTCCGCCCTCCGCCTGGCGCTTGCAGCCCCTCCCCAGTCGCCTTCACTTTCCCTCTGGGCCGGCCAGCCTACGTCACGAGACTTTTGCCACCACCGCGACGGAGCCCAAGCCAGGCCGTTTGTCTGCCGCGAGCATGGCCAGCTTGTAGACCTGCAACACCAGTTTTGAATAGACATAGCCGGCCAACGCGCGGCCTCTCGACCAGGCGCACCGCTGCCTCGACCATGGCCGACCACAACCCCGAGCTCCAAGCCGAGCTCGACGAGCTGGAGCGCGAGTTGGAGGTACGTTGATCCTGTCGCCGCACGTCCAGCGAGCCCCTGCGCCTCGCCATGGTCCTTGCCGTGCCTTTCTGGTCAATTGACCGCGGCTGACGACTCGACTCATAGGACGGAGACATCACGGAGAAGGGGTTAGTGAGCCTCCACACGCCTCTGTGGCTTCACCCGCCCGCCCACGGTTGTCCGGCTCCGCATCTAACGACCTCGCAGCTACCAGAAACGACGAACCAAGTTGCTGTCGCAATATTCTGGCCAGCCCAGCGCACCCCCAGCCCCAGAGCCGCGGTCGGGCTTGCGGATACACTCAGTCGACGACGACGAGCCGTACGTCTCCCGAGACGGCCACCGAGCCGCTGCCTATGCCGCCATCGGGGACCACGACGCGGATCCCGCTCGTGCCGGCTCGCCCGTGTACCGACCTGGATCGGATTACGGCCAACCAGGGGCTTCTCGCACGTCCCCCGAGTCGTACCCGGCCGGGCTCCTGCGCCCAGGCGGCCCGATTGCCGAGCGCACCGTCCTCGCCGGGCGCGACTCGCTCTTTCTTGCCCCAGGTAGCGACGGGCCAACCCGGAGCGGCACCATGGCCTCTGGAGACTACGCCTTCATCCCCGACCAGCATGCTGCCTACGCCGACCCGCAGCAACAGCAGCACTACGACGGCAGAACGGGGACGCTGCAGGACTCCCAAGCCTTCTTCTCCGACTTTGCCGGACAGCAGCACTCCGACCACCATCGGTCGGGCGAGTATGCCGCGCAACATCGATATTCTTCCAGCGATGCCTTCTCCCCGGCCGCAGCCATGGCGCCGCCGATGCTCACCGCCAGCGACCTGCCGCCCCCCGAGGTCCTGGAGTACCAGCTGCCGCTCGAACCCAGAGAGGTTCCCTTCGCAATCTACGATCCGCACGACACCAACACGCCCATGTCGGGCTTCGACAACATGGCCGCAGTGCTGCGGCACCGAGCTCGAAAGACGGCCAAGGTGCCGGCGTACTGGGTCCTGGACAGCAAGGGGAAGGAGATAGCGTCCATCACCTGGGACAAGCTTGCTTCGCGAGCGGAAAAGGTGGCGCAGGTCATAAGAGACAAGAGCTCCCTCTACCGTGGCGATCGAGTTGCCCTGGTATACCGCGACAGCGAAGTCATTGACTTTGCCATTGCGCTCATGGGATGCTTCATCGCCGGCGTTGTCGCCGTTCCCATCAACGACCTGCAGGACTACCAGCGGCTCAACTACATCCTGACGTCGACGCAGGCCCACCTTGCGCTCACGACGGACAACAACCTCAAGGCCTTCCAGCGCGACATCACGGCTCAGAAGCTCACTTGGCCAAAGGGGGTCGAGTGGTGGAAGACGAATGAATTCGGAAGCTACCATCCCAAGAAGAAGGATGACGTCCCTGCGCTGACGGTCCCGGACCTGGCGTACATTGAGTTTTCCCGGGCGCCGACGGGGGATTTAAGGGGAGTCGTCCTCAGCCACCGAACCATTATGCACCAGATGGCGTGCCTCAGCGCCGTGATTTCCACGGTCCCGCGAAACGGCCCGGGGGACACCTTCAACCCGTCGCTCCGAGACAAGAACGGCAGACTCATCGGTGGCGGCGCCGGGAGCGAGATTCTGCTGTCGTATTTGGACCCGCGGCAGGGCATCGGCATGATTCTCAGCGTGCTGTTGACCGTCTACGGCGGCCACACGACCGTTTGGTTTGACAACAAGGCGGTGGACGTCGCCGGTCTATACGCGCACCTCATCACCAAGTACAAGGCAACGGTCATGATCGCGGATTATCCCGGGCTCAAGCGAGCGGCGTACAATTACCAGCAGGACCCAATGACGACGAGGAATTACAAAAAGGGCATGGAGCCGAATTTCCTGGCGGTGAAGTTGTGCCTGATTGATACCCTTACCGTTGACAGCGAGTTTCACGAAGTGCTGGCCGACCGATGGCTGCGGCCACTGCGGAATCCTCGGGCACGAGAGGTTGTCGCACCGATGCTGTGCCTCCCGGAGCACGGGGGAATGGTCATCAGCATCCGCGACTGGCTGGGAGGCGAGGAACGCATGGGAGTGTCTCTCAAGCTCGAGCGGGAGACTGAGGCGGACTCCGACGGGGACCAAGATGACAAGGGCGAAGAAAAGCCGGCGCCCTCCAACGGATTCACGAGCCTGCTGGGCGGCGGCACGACGGCGACCAAGGAGCAGCATGGGAATACCGAGTTGAACGAGGTCCTTCTCGACCGCGAGGCGCTCAAGACGAACGAAGTCGTCGTCACGGCCTACGGAGACGAGGTTCCCAAGAAGGCGGCCAGCGAGCCCGGCATGGTCCGGGTCGGCGCGTTCGGCTACCCCATCCCGGACGCGACCATGGCTGTCGTTGATCCCGAAACCGGCCTCCTCGCCTCGCCGCGCTCGGTGGGCGAGATCTGGGTCGACTCGCCGTCGCTGTCGGGCGGCTTCTGGGCGCAGCCGAAGAACACGGAGCTCATATTCCACGCGCGGCCGTACAAGTTCGAGCCGGGCGAGCCGACGCCGACGCCGGTCGAGCCCGAGTTCCTGCGAACCGGCCTGCTGGGCACGGTGATCGAAGGCAAGATCTTCGTGCTCGGCCTGTACGAAGACCGTATCCGGCAAAAGGTCGAGTGGGTCGAGCACGGCCACGAGATTGCCGAGTACCGCTACTTCTTCGTGCAGCACATGGTGGTCAGCATCGTCAAGAACGTCCCGAAAATCTACGACTGCTCCGCCTTTGACGTCTTCGTCAACGACGAGCACCTGCCGGTGGTGGTGCTGGAGTCGGCGGCGGCGTCGACGGCGCCGCTCACGTCGGGAGGTCCGCCGCGGCAGCCGGACACGGCCCTGCTGGATTCGCTGGCAGACAGGTGCATGGAGGTGCTCATGCAGGAGCACCACCTCCGACTCTTCTGCGTCATGATCACGGCGCCAAACTCGCTGCCCCGGGTCCTCAAAAACGGCAGGCGTGAAATCGGCAACATGCTTTGCCGCCGGGAGTTCGACCTGGGCAACCTGCCCTGCGTCCACGTCAAGTTTGGCGTGGAGCATGCCGTGCTGAACCTGCCCATCGGCATCGACCCCATCGGCGGCATCTGGTCGCAGATTGCCTCGGATTCGCGGGTGGACATCCTGGCGTCGGCCGACAAGCAGTACTCGGGTATCGACCGGCGAGAGGTCGTCATCGACGACCGCACATCCACGCCGCTCAACAACTTTGCCTGCATCACGGACCTCATCCAGTGGCGCGTCGCCCGCCAGCCAGAAGAGCTGTCCTACTGCACCATCGACGGCAGGGGGAGGGAAGGCAAGGGCATCACGTGGCGCAAGTTTGACTCGAGGGTCGCCGCCGTCGCCATGTACCTCAAGAACAAGGTCAAGGTACGACCCGGCGACCACGTCATCCTCATGTACACGCACTCTGAAGAGTTTGTATTTGCGATCCACGCCTGCATCAACCTGGGCGCCGTCGTCATACCCATGGCGCCGCTGGACCAGAACCGACTCAACGAAGACGTCCCCGCGTTCCTGCACATCGTCTCCGACTACCACGTCAAGGCCGTGCTGGTGAACCAGGACGTGGACCACCTGATCAAGCTCAAGCCGGTGGCGAGCCACATCAAGCAGTCGGCGCAGATTCTGAAAATATCCATCCCAAGCCTCTACAACACCACCAAGCCGCCCAAGCAAAACAGCGGGCTGCGAGACCTGGGACTGACCATCGACCCGGCCTGGATCCGACCCGGGTACCCCGTCGTCGTCTGGACGTATTGGACACCCGATCAGCGGAGAATCGCAGTTCAACTGGGGCACGACACCATCATGGGCATGTGCAAGGTGCAGAAGGAGACGTGCCAGATGACGAGCACACGGCCCGTTCTCGGCTGCGTCCGCAGCACCACCGGCCTGGGGTTCATCCACACCTGTCTCATGGGCATATACATCGGCACGCCGACCTATCTGCTCTCGCCTGTCGAGTTTGCCCAGAACCCAATGTCATTGTTCGTCACCCTGTCCAGGTACAAGATCAAGGACACCTACGCAACCCCCCAGATGCTGGACCACGCCATGGTGGCCATGCACGTCAAGGGCTTTACGCTGCACGAGCTGAAGAACATGATGATTACGGCCGAGAGCAGGCCGAGGGTGGACGTGTTCCAGAAGGTCCGGCTTCACTTTGCGGGCGTCGGCCTGGATAGGACGGCCATCAACACCGTCTACTCTCACGTGCTCAACCCGATGATTGCGTCGAGGTCGTACATGTGCATCGAGCCCATTGAGCTGTGGCTCGACACCAAGGCCCTCCGCCGCGGCCTCATTGTCCCCGTCGACCCCGACTCGGATCCAAAGGCTCTGCTGGTGCAGGACTCGGGCATGGTGCCCGTGTCGACGCAGATTGCCATTGTAAACCCGGAAAGCCGCGTCCACTGCCACGACGGCGAGTATGGCGAGATCTGGGTCGACTCCGAGGCATGCGTCAAGTCATTCTACGGATCCAAGGATGCGTTCGACGCCGAGCGGTTCGACGGGCGGACCGTTGACGGCGACCCCAGCGTCCCGTACGTGCGAACCGGCGACCTCGGCTTCCTGCACAACGTGAGCCGGCCTATTGGGCCGGCAGGGGCGCTGGTGGACATGCAAGTGCTGTTCGTGCTGGGCAGCATCGGCGAGACGTTTGAGATTAATGGCTTGAGCCACTTTCCCATGGACATTGAGTACTCGGTGGAGCGATCCCATCGCAACATTGTGGCGGGAGGATGGTGAGCATGGCCACGCCCCGCGATTGCCGCCACTGGCTAACCTTTGTGTGCCCGCAGCGCTGTTTTCCAGGCCGGCGGACTTGTCGTGGTCCTGGTCGAAGTGAGCCGCAAGCCCTACCTTGCGTCGCTCGTGCCCGTCATCGTCAACGCCATCCTGAACGAGCACCAGATCATCGTCGACATCGTCGCGTTCGTCAACAAGGGAGACTTTCCTCGATCAAGGCTGGGCGAGAAGCAACGAGGCAAGATCCTGGCGGGATGGGTGACGCGGAAGCTGCGCACCTTGGCCCAGTTCGCCATCCGGGACCTGGATCCGGCGGCCATGGGCGAATCGGGAGGCGGCATCGCCGAATCAGGCGGCGACCCGAACAGGGTGTTCACGGGAAGCGTACGCAGCTCGAGCATGCCGGCTGCCGGGCCGTCCAGCCTCAGAAACGTCGAGCACGCACCGCAGATCTTGGAGCAGGAGGAGTTCGAGCAGCAGATGGACCAGATGGCCAACATGACCCCAGTGGGCGCCAGGGGGAGCATGTCGGAAGACCAGATGGCCACGGCGACGGCCTACTCCAAGCTCGCGGCATCAGATGAAGCGCCTGGCGCGGGCCGGGCACATGGCGACGGCGCGAACCAGGGCCATGGCTACTTCGACGGCCAGCGGCAGGGCGGCGGCGCGGACCAGGAACCGCCACCCGTGGGCCCCAAGCCGACGTCGAGATCCGGGGACGGTCAAGTGCCTCCCAAGATACGGCTCCCCGGCGTGGACGGCCGCGAGGGCCTCGAGCTGTGGGGCGGGGACAAGGGCGACGAGGAGGAGGACGACTGGACGGCCAACGCAGTCATGCACATGAACCTCGCCGGGGATATGAGCCCCAGGTGAAGGGCGCGAGCGCGCGGTGTTGGGTAGCATTAGAGAGGGACGCATGGGGTTCGCGGCATGGGTGCTGGTCAGGACGCCACGAGTGAGCGGAGTTTGGGTATGGCACAGCGGACTCATGATACACCACACCAACCAGCCGTAGGGTTTCTTTCATTCTTTTTGTTCTCCACGGGAGGCCTTGCATGAACACGGTGCAGCATAGAGAATCATGACGAATACAGCGCATCATCACACGTCGGGACAAGGTGTGCTACTGCAAGTTTTGGGGCTGTGTCCTCGTAGACTCCGCATGAGCAGCGGAAGAACTGCCTACCGTTCGGCTGGATCGTCACGTAAGCACAGCATCTCGATTATCGGAAGCGGATCCATCCATGTGGCGTCAGCCGGCGGCGGCGCAAGCGCGTCTCGCCCCATCCCGCGCGCCCCCG